>QANZ01002449.1:97875-125849 GCA_003254925.1 Chamaecrista fasciculata
ATATATATATATTTATACATCCCTTGCACATGCATGATGGTTAACAAAGGGAATCCAATTGAGCTGTAATGCACTTTCAAATTTTATTAGTGTCATGCATAAGAATCATGTATGATATATAGCCTACACTAGACATGCAGGAGCAGCAAAGAAAATTCTCATGGGATTTGATTAACCATGCCAAGCTTTTACAATATATATATACGAGGAGGTAACGACATGACGGTGGGCTTGGTCCATTCATCAATGTACAAGCTTAATTTGTAACCATTAGACTTTATATATATATATATAAAGTTGATGTTGTGTTTTGAAAGAGCAGTCCAAAACTAGAAAACATAATCGCATAAAAGTTTAAGCCTTTCAGTTTAGTGATATAGGTGAATATACCATGGGCATAGAACTATGGGTGTCCAATGTGTCAGACTCACCAATTAGTCCAAAAATAGCACTTACCATGTTTTCACTAGATTTTGATACCTACGAGCCAGACTACTCATACATGAGTAACAGTGAAAAATTACTTAAATCAGCTACTTAACATGTATCTGTATAGTCGCATGTGCCGCATTTGTCAAGGGCATATCCAAAATTCAATCTCACTACTGAAGGTTTGCTATGGGCATGACAGAATTCAACCTCAAAACTATAAATTTTTGAATTCAAGTGAATTGTTATATTGTGTGCATCAAAGCTGCATAGATTATGACAAACAAATGTGCAAGAATAGGTTGTATTTCAGATTCATAACACCTTGCAAATAGATAATTAGGGTTTTTTTTTACTTATCTGGAAGATTAAAAATGCATATGATATCACATATGATTAAAACAGCAGATCCACAATTCACAGAGGTTTTAGAAATTTCAACTTATCTGGTATGCGGATGCTGGCGGCGGCGTCCGCGCCTGCATCGGTATTCGCGCTCACATCGTAGGCTATGTTAACGGTGGCGGCGCCTCTGCCTTTGACGGCGTCCTTACTAACGGTGGCGGCACCCATTCTTTTGAGTAAACCCGGGCCAGCGAAAATGAAGAGACGAGAGGATTGATGGCGTCACCATTACCGGAGAGTGTACCGGCGTCAGACACGATGACCAGAGCTTGATAGATTTTGTTGCCCTTGGCTCTGATCGGTGACAATAAAGTAGTGGTCAGATCCGATTTCACCAGCTTGGTCCTTCACCGCCGACGACGTCACCGGCTGCTCCTCCGTGATGCTCCGCTGGTTTTGATCGAAGACGAAAACCCAGGCAACAAGGGCCTCGTAGTGTGCGTCGAGCGAAGGAGACGGTGGTGCCACGAACTTGCCGGAGTTGTTACTGATTGGCGAGGTCGCGCGGAGATGGTGGTGGTGGTGGCGGTTTTTGAGTCACGACGGCGACGGCGATTTGCATTTAGGAGAATCTGCGACGGTGAGGGGTTTTGCCCCACTGAAAATCCAGCGTCTTTGCGTTTTCTTCCAGTTAAGTGTTGTTGGGATTTTTCCTCTCTCGCCGGTGACGGACTAAGACAGATCGGTGGACAGTGGTGATTGAAGAACGACGGCGGTTCCCTAGATTGAGTAATTTCTCCATCTTTTCTCTGCTCAGAATTTTTAGAGGAACAAAGCTTTTGATTTGTTCCCCACAGACGGCGCCAGTGATGAACCGGGATTTGGCCGGGGGTCGTCTCCCAGTTCGCTGCAAGATTTTCCTGCAAGACAATGAACCACAGGGGGGCTCCCCTGTGATTCACCTCCGAAGCTTAAGTTAGTAAGAGTATGAGCTAGCATGAGTAGCGTGTGAGTAATGAGTTACGTACCTTTCATAGGGTTACCATCTTGTATTTATAGGCTTATTGAGGAGAGTCCCCAACAAACCAACTTCCTTGATTGTAGAAGAGATATTTTGAGTAATATGGGAGGTGAATCATTGGGCCAAGGGCCTCTTCTGCCAATTGGGCCTCCTAATTATTGGGCCTATTATCAAATATTGTAATTCACTAATAGACTTTATTAATTCAGAAATAAAACTATAATTCATCACTAGTTTTAGTGAACTAGCTTACTAAATGGTCTAAAGAAGTAATTGACAATGTTGGGTTCACAACTTGGCAAAAGACCCTTTCGACCTCTTAATATTTGGGGTCAGTTTCAGTTATGTCTCTAACATTTGTTTTGTGTCAGTTATGTTCCCAATGTGAAACGTTGGTATCAATTGTACCCTAACTTCAATTTTTTTTTGCCAAAGTCCTATTTTGGTCTCTCAAGTTTGTTCAAAGTTCTGTTTTGGACCCTCAAGTCTCTGACGAATTTTCCGGCGAGATACACGGCAGCCCCGACAACAACGAAAACTCCTAATCTAAGGTTTTTTGACCTCCTGAGTTCAATGACGGCCTCCATTTTGCGAAAAAATGACTGGCAAGCCGCCAAAAAATTACATAGTCGTCGAAAAATTACACAATCGCCGAAAATCATATTTCCAGTCATTTTTTCCCAAAATGAAGGCCGCCATTGAACTCAAGAGGTCAAAAAACCTTGGATTAGAAAAATTTTGTAGTCGCCGGGGCCGCCGTGTATCTCGCCGAAAAGTTCGTCAGAGACTTGAGGGACCAAAACGAAACTTTGAGCAAACTTGAGGGACCAAAATAGGACTACAGCCCAAAAAAATTGAGGTTAAGATATAATTGAAATTAACGTTTCACATTGGGGGCATAATTGACACAAAACAAATGTTAGGAGTATAACTGAAATTAACCCTAAACGTTAGAGGTACGACAGGTTTTTTGCCTTTATAATTTTATTTTATCACTAGCTCACTAAACTACTTTCCCAATTCAATAATTTATGTAAATAACTCAAATTAAAATTTCTAATATTAGTATGCTTATCAGCCGTAATACAATAATTCTAAACACTAATTTATCAATTTTAAGGATGTAAATTAGTTAATATGATCATTGATTACATCTATTAACAATTTTAATTTACACTAGCTAATTCATTGATATTTGTAATTTCAATACTATTTTACTAAATTAATTTCTTAGTCACTAATAAACTTTATTAATTGAAAAAATAAAATATTATCTAAAATCAGTTAAATGCATTTTATTCAATACGTAATAGAAAACACTAAATTTATGGTTTTAAAATTTTATAATAAGTAAAATTAAATCAATATATATAATGTCATGATAGATCATTTTAATAATATAAAATTAAATCAGAAAGTATATATATTGTCTCGATAGATAATTTTAAAAATTTTATGTAACGAGATATTTCTTACATATTAAATAAAAAATAATTCAAATTAACTGCTACTTTTATAATTTTATCACTAGTAACTACTTTTCTAATTCAATAATTCATTATACTAATTCACAAATTAAAAACCCTAATAATCAATCTACAATATTCTACAATATCCATCAAAACAATGTTTTGCTTTTGACAGTGTAAGCACCTGATGAAAAGTAGCTAAATTTTTTTTTTCTCATGCACTGACAAATTAACATGTGTCCCTCACTTCATCATCAAATCAAATATCTTCCTTTCAATCTCATTCTACTATCAACAACACGTGTCTTTCTTTTTCTTTTGTCTAAAATTTTTTTTTCTCATGCACTGACAAATTAACACGTGTCCCTCACTTCATCATCAAATCAAATATCTTCCTTCCAATCTCATTCTGCTATCAACAACACGTGTCTTTCTTTTTCTTTTTTCCATTTTTCATCTACATGTATACTAGTATGTGCCCGTGCGTTCGCACGGGTTTTCTCGTTTTAGTACATATCAGCACACATATATTGATAACATAGATATTAAAATACTTTTCACATATAATATTATTAGCAATACAAAACCAAAGTTTGATAGACAATATTGTTAATTCATACAGAAATAACTTAGGTTTGCATAAAACTAAAGTTTGGTAGACAGTACCTATGATTAGAAACTAAAAGATGATAAGTATAGCAGTTTTGCATATATTACACATCCAAAAAGCCTGCATCTGCCTCTACAAAAATATTATACTTAGGCAAGTCTTTTGAAATGACATGAAGGGAAATGGAGCTGTGGTTCTTAGTCAGTTTTCTCAATTTTGATGTGCTTTTTTGGCCTGCAAAATAAGTCTTAAGATGTACAGTTTTCTCAATTAAGTCTTAAGATGATGTAAAATAAATGTAAATGATAAATCAAAGACAACATAATGTAGAAGTAAGACTTAATTACCAAAAGTTAAATCAAACTGTACTAAAAAGCCATGAACATGCATTCCAAGGCAACACAAAAGTAAGACTTAATTACCAAAAGTTAAAGAAAAACATTGTATTAAGAGGGATGATCTTGCTCTTGCTAGGAAAGGAGAGGGATGATTTGCCTCATGTCTGCTGTTTTTTTTCTGCTGCACTTTTTTTACTGTCATAACTTGAACCTTGGTCTTTGTTAGTCTTTGCTGTACTTTTGCTGATGTTTTTTTCGCTGCTGGATGTTTTGTTCCTTTGTTTGGGCTGTGTCCCGGTTATTGTTTTGATGGAGACCCCATTTTCAGGCAATATATATATATATATATCATCAGCTCCAATAAACAACCCACTGTTTGCGTGCAACAAAATTGGCAGACCAACCATAATGTAATTTAACCCCAAAGCTTTCTATTTTAAGTAAGAAAACTGCAAAGGAAAGGTATTTCTTTGAGCCATTGGATTAAGAGATGGCAACAATTATTCAGAAAAACACCATTACCTGGTAACTCAGTGACCTCAACAATTAAAGACTTGATATATACAGAAGAAACATAAAAACAAAAATTTTTAACACCAATCTGTAAGCACAATTCAACTTAAAAATCACTAAAAGGTTTTTTCTATTTACTCTTCTTTATAATTATCACCTACTATATAGGCTCTAAATATACTGAAAGAACAAAATAGCTCCCCATATTCAATCAATTTGAAAAAAAATTTGGGATCATACTTAAATTTCGTAAGGATCTTTCCATTTCTTCCTTTTCTGGAAAACTTCTGGAAGAATCCAATATCTGTTACCAAAAGTAAAGGGGAGAACTATGAAGCAAGCCTGAGTTTTTAATGTAAGATTTTGTAAATAATGTTCTGCCAACTAATGAGACTGGTTCACAAAGACAACCCAAAAGAATGCTTAAAAAGATTTTGATATGGTCATTTCAGCAAAATGCCCAGCAAGGTTGAATTTGTATGCAAACGTAGAAAGTAAAATCAACCAATAGCCTATGCAACTCTTAAATTTGTTCTTCTCAAGTCCCCGATATACTGGTCAAGGCTGAAATCCAAGTGTTATTAGAAAATTTATTTTTAAGAAAAGAAACCTCCAACTTCCACCCAAAACAGAACCCTCACTTCCACTTGAACATAACTACAGACAACAGTTCATACAAAAGTACCAATGAAAATTTAATACTTCTCTTCTATGATGACTATGGAGAACCATATAAATTAACTTGAAACATAAAGGAGAAAAAATTGCCTTAACTTCTACCTTTCTCATTAGAGCTTCTGCTTCGTCAACCTGGAAATAAAACATATAATGGTTGTTGATTTATTCTCATCCCCGAGTATCTCTTGCAACTTGTAAATATTTTAAAGAAAATGACAAAAAAAAAAAAGAAAGCTGAAATTTCATGAGACCATATGCAGCTAGCTCAAACAATATTAGTGCCAAGAATAAAAGCTGAAATTTCAGATTAATAAACGAATCAGTGTAAGTTGATACTACCAACAAACCTTATATAGCCTCTTCCCAGAACCAAATGCTTTTTTTTATACTTGATAAATAGCAAGTAGCTAAGTATATGTCTCAATGACACTCCTTAACTGGCCCTGTGGAATTTTAAGTTTAGCTTTTTTTCACAACAGAAATCAGAAATGGCCAATTTTGAATCTGCTGAGAGTGAAACACACAGTAAGCAACTGGCAACATTTTCTAACTTATCAAACCTACCATCCAAGTTCTCTAACTTATCACCCAGTAAGAATTTTGACCTGTGCATTAATTCTTCTAATTGATCTACTATCATCATTAAGCTAAGGAGTGGAGACAGGGCTGGGTGGAGAGTTTAAGGTTTTAAAAAAGGAATGAGATTTCACTCAGCAATAACAACAATAATAATTAGCTTTGCTGAGCAAAAAATTAATAATATACTATAATAATGACCCTTTCCAAAGAATACAACTTTTGTGAAATAATCCTGCATTACACTAAATAATATTTTACTGTATAATATTTCAGTGATTATTGATTAGTCTCAAATCTTAAATCATAACATACAAATTCAAACATGAGACTTGTGAAATTTCCTATTGCAAAGAAAAATAACACTGAGATCAAACCATTACACTATTAGCAAGTGAAGAGAAACACTTCACTTGATGTCATATGAATGTCATAGGTATTATATCCATATAATAATCTAATTGAAAAAAAACCCACAAACAGAACTTTCAACATTGGTAATTGGTAATAAACAAAATTTAAATGCTAATGAGAAGTCTTACTCCTCAGGAATTGGAATTAGAACATATGCCTTATGAAAAAGATTTACACCCTTCCACCACATTCTAAACTTTGCAAAGAATGCATCTCTGTCACTCCGCTGCATATTGCAAATAAGAAATGGAATGTGTTATCGAATACTAAATAGAAGACAAAGATAAATGGATCGTGAGGAGTAAAGGAAAAATCTAACTTCAGTAACAACTAACAAAATTTACTTCACTCAATACAGTATATCCAAGTCCAATCGTAACAGGAGTTCACAACAATAGCAAGGAAGTGAACTCAATACAGTATATCCAAATCCAATAGAGCAGCACATTTACTTGAAAAACCCAGTAATTGATACAAAATTGAAGGTAATTGATGCAATAATTAATAAAATAAATGAAAGAAATTAGTCAACTTGAAAGGGAGAAAATACTTTGGTGTCGAAGGAGGCAGCTCTAAGAAAACCCTTAGAGGAAAATGCTCCTTCAGCCGCACCAAAAACAATTCCAATCAAATGTCAGACCAAATTTTTGGTAAAATGTTTCTACAAAGATGAAGGTAAATGAAAAACACCTATACTAATTATACTTTGAATTATCCTGGTCAACAAAGACATTTCCAAGAAGTATATGAACAGCAACACAGTCTTCAAAGATATGCAATATTATCAACAAATATGCAGCAAAATACAAATAGTCAAGGCAAGTAACATATATCCAATATTATCAATATTTCCCATCCATACCTTCTGCCTCTGTTATCGCACTGTTGTTCTGCTGGATTGAATGGAACCTTCAATTTGCAAAATACATAATAGATATGATTTAGTCCTGGAATCATTATATATTCTTCATTCACGTCCTTAACTCTCAACAATTATCATAGAAATGTATAATCACAAAGCAAGATAGATTCAAAAAAGCAAATCTTGACCTTGATTTAGTCCTTAAAAGATACAGTTACAATCAATTTAGTCCTTAAGCTACAGACCTCTTCAATCTCACAATGTTTTCAACCAAAGCAACAGGAATACCAAAATAAGTTAGCGAAAAATTACAGAAAGGTCCCAAATGTCTCAGAATCACGGTTCAGTCCTCATTTAAATTATGGTTTAGTTCTTGAATCATTATATATTCTTCATTTAGGTCCTTAACTTTCAACAATTATCATAGAAATGTATAATCACAAAGCAAGATAGATTAAAAAAAGCAAACCTTGACCAACAAAAGATAGT
The DNA here is from genome assembly GCA_003254925.1 of Chamaecrista fasciculata. NCBI lineage: Eukaryota > Viridiplantae > Streptophyta > Magnoliopsida > Fabales > Fabaceae > Chamaecrista > Chamaecrista fasciculata. The sequence goes on from QANZ01002449.1 coordinate 105,620, forward strand.
GACCAAAATTCTTTATAATATAAAGTAAGGCTCAATTAAGGAAAATGGTCAATCAGGTTCAAAGATATGCAAACTCAAATGTCCAATCAACAAATAGTCAAGGCAAGTAACATATATCCAATATTATCAATATTTCCCATCCATACCTTCTGCCTCTGTTATCGCACTGTTGTTCTGCTGGATTGAGTGGAACCTTCAATTTGCAAAATACATAATAGATATGATTTAGTCCTGGAATCACTTTTCTATCGAAGAAAAAGAGATACACTATAACATATGCATCTCTTAACTTTTTTGTCAGTGTAAGAAAATAGAAGGAAGTATCAAGACACCCTATTTAATTTTACTCCCTTGAAGAAGAGAAAGGGACAATTACACTCAACAAAACTATCAAATAGAAGATTAACTTAGGATAAGAGTTGGTATATAGGAGTTAATTTATAAACTACACCATGCCAAGAAAATAAATATAGCATTACCTGTTGCACAGAGAAGACAACCCCCAAGAGAATATCACCATTTAGTTGAATTTCTCTTCAAGAGAATATTATGAGAGTGAAGTAGATAAAAAATGGTATATAATATTCATAGACTAAAACATCAATAGTTCAAAAGAAGTAGCAAACAACAAAATTAGCAAAGCACAAAAGTATAAACAACAACAACAACAATCAACACAACAAATTTCAAATTAAGGATCATTTACCTGAAGGGCTGCTGGAAGAAAGCCAACTGCAGACATCTCTAATATATATGTACATTAAGAATCAATATGAAATTTTAGCCTCAATTATTTAACCAACCAATTATATCTGGACTCAACCAACAACCCTCAAATTCGAAGACCAAAATCTTGTATATTAAGGATCAATTATTTTAGCCTCAACTCCTTCCTAGACCAAAAGAAATCATAATAATATCTAGGAAAAACTGATCATTTTAGTCCCTATATTTTTTATTTTTAAAAGAGAATCCTTTTCTAACCAATTCATGAGTTAGCTTTTTACACGAATATTAAATTAACATTCTAGTAATCTCAAAAAGCAATGTACTACCTGCAGAATCCATACAAGTAAAAAATGCAGAAGTAAGAAACTCTGTTTGAGCCTTCATTTTCCCTCTTGCTCTGTTTGAGCCTATCTACTATTTGTTTCATGTGGGAAGCTATAATCTGTTCTAATGAGCTTGTGAACTCAACTAAATGTAATTCAGCTTTGAGTTGGATGGTTGCTGTTCATNATATTTGAAAAAGCAACAGAAACTACAGAGGCAGCAAGTGTGAAACAATAAAGATGATGAAAACAGGCCAAAATAACAAAAAAAAAATCAATATACCTTTCCCGTTTGAGCATCAACCACAGTTGAAATTTGGAGGCGAGGAAAGGCTATTGTCCTAAGATAATCACATTCCTGTAGAAAATATAATATTCGATTATGTACCCACTAATTTGCGACGCCGGATTTTTCAACTACTGTTGTCATTTGCGACGACCAATCATCTTCGAGCGAGAAGATCTTAAGTTCAAATATTTTCCCAAGTTCAAAACAGGAAGCAAAATCCTAAGAAACCTTGTTGTCAAAAACTAAGAATATTCATACCTTTGCCCATACAAAGCAGCAGCTGCTCAAATTCCTTCACGAAAACTATCGCGCCTCCCAAAACGAAAATGACGGAGAAGAAGAGAGAGAAGAGGAAAGTCGTGGCTGATGACGGCGGAGCTCGTGGCTGACGACGGCAATGCTCGTGGCTGATAACGGCAGTCGTGGCGGACGGAAGACGACGGCGGAGCAGGGTTGTATGTTAGGGTTTATTTTTGAAATTTGGAAGAAAGAGGGTTGGGGAAGGAGAAGTCTCTTGAATGAGGAAGATGAAAAGCTTTTGAAATTTGAATAGGATTTGAAAGTTTGATGCTGAAGGAGGCAATTGTGGTTAAGAATAAAGCCTGAATGGGATTTGAAATTTGAGGGCGCCATTTTAAATTTGAGGCCCAAAAATTTCAAGCCAAAAAATTAGACTTCTGCCAAGAAAAAAAAGGCCAGATGTCATGCTATTATTGAGAGTAGGAAAAAGAGAGACCCTAGAATTGTGACTCTTGGCAAACCAAAAACATTGTTTTGTAAGGATTAGTAGATTAGTAGATAGTAGATACTAGACTAGATATCATAGCTCATTTATGGGGCTCCGCCTCGACAAAACATACTAATAAGTATCCAACTCACAAATAGTCTCAAACAAATGACATACTAAGTAACTACATTATCTAATTACATCAAGTCGATCTACGAGTGGAACGGGGTCGAGTGGGAACAGTTAGAGTCGGTGTAGGGTTAGAATTGGAAGGTGGAGTGTGGAGTGCAGTGGGTTGTAGGACGAACTCCCAGCTAAGGTGCGGGGATTAACTTTAGATCACTGGTGACCGTCATTATCCTTCGAGGAGGCACAAACTGTCCTGCGTGGTGACCATTAGGAGAAAATTCAGAATTGGCATCTATTGAAGGAGTGAGAATTCAAAAAATTTTAGTAGGATACCAAACTCTACTTACCCACTGATCCTTGCTCTTGCATCAAATGCTTACATACAATTCTAGAATTAACCATTAATCCAAAATACAGCCAGGCAGATAACAACATATCATTAACTATTATCATATGATTGTAAACCTTATTGTTGAGGATCAATAATATTACAAATTCTATTATCTAATTCTTAACCATTAGATTTTGAAATTTTAAATGAGTTGTCATTTCTTGCATCCTCAATCATTTTGTAGTCCAGTACTTCAATCAGTAGAATCTTCGAAGTTCAAACATAACAGGAACATAAGTATAAAATAAAAATTATTTAAGACAGTGTTTATGGCCACAATTTCCGTTTATGCTTTTGGTTTCCATTAAATGTAATGCTACATTTCGAGCTTCTATTTTGTTCACAGTCTCATTATTCAATTCCTCTTTTAATTGGCCTCTTCTTCCTTCTTTTTTTTCTATGGCAGCTATGAGGTTGTACTCACCTTGGATAAAGAAAAGCACCCAATGGATGGTCCAATATACAACTATGTTTCAATAGTGTTCTATTTTACTTGTTTGTTCTGCACATTTATTGGTGGGTGCTGATTTACCGGATGCTTGTTAAACAAATCCAAGCTAGAGGAAATCTTAGTGAAGATGTTCGATACGGTAATTTACAATGACATAAATATAATTACATTCACTTGTTAGAAAATGAGTCATACTATTGAAAAAGACAAAGAATTAAAATAATTAAAAGAAAACAGATAAAAGATTTTATTACAACTTACCCCAAAGATAAATTACCAAAATTATGCTTGGACCATTTTTTAATTTTACTTTTATATGTAAAAAAAATTTTGAAAAATAACAAAAAGATTTCCATTTAATCAAATTTCAAAATCGTAAGATTTACTACTTATATTTTTACTTCATTTCAATCATTTAAATTTTTTTTGGATAAAAATCATTTAAATTACACTTATTCAATTCATTTTAATTGAACGAATTTGTCAATGTTTTTTTATGGGAATTAATTTATTGATATAAAGAAACTAAATAACTCATCCAGTGTTTTATTAAGATATTAATTTAAGTTTTCATTTTTTCTATTAAAAATAAATTAAATAATTGTAACCTTATACATTCTTTATTAGAGAATGAACCAAATTTAAAGGATTACAAAAGTAAAGCTTCTGTAAATTATTAAATGTTATAATATTTTTTTTTGTCAGAATATGAACTTCAGACGACATGAGGAAAACAGTACAACATTATAAGGCTATACATCAAAGGAGATACAATCATGGCTCAAAATTAACAATAAAGTTCAGTCAAGAACTTCTAGAACTGATTTCAAAGGAGAATCAAAGAAACTTAGGCAACACACCTATGAATATCAAGAATTAAGTCCAGATCTCCTCTCAAATACATGATAAAGTAGATCAACTCCAATATTAAAATACAAAGAAAAAAAGAAGAAGAGAAAGAGGCAACACAACTCTTTTCACTATTTAACGAAGGCTCTTCCAAATTTTTCTCCATTATGTTTAAGCAAAAAGAGCAAATCTAGAGATATCATTTTAAGAACAAAAGATCGAACCTTAAAACTTCCCTATTGGAAGTAGAGACCTTCCTAATGGAGGAAGAGGCAAAATACATACCTAGAGAAAGAAAGGAGGGCCACCGTCGCTGAAACAATGGTGGGGGAACTTCGCACAGGAGCGTGACAGAGTGCCAGAGAACTCGAAGGAAGCGGCTAGGGTTTTATGTATTCAGTTTGTTGTTAACATTATAAATTTATAATTCAAACAACTTTGCACTATACAACAAAGGAAAGCTGCATCAAGCCATTAAGAGAAAATACAACTACATCATATAATATATATATATATCCCAAATTCATATTCTAACAAGAGAAAAATTCTACTCAAGCAATAAACAAGGATTTTAAAAGATCAACAACTCTTAGCCAAAAACCAACAAAAGGCCAAAGGTATAAATAGCTTGATGAAGAGCTTTTTGAGAAGTTCATCACATATATCACCTTTTATATTGTAGATATGAAGAAAGGATTGTATCAAAAAAGTTGACCAATGCCCAAAAGTATTTGAAACAAAAATCATGAGAGGAAATACTTTTAAAAAAGTAATAAACATTCAACTCCAAAATTTTTAAAAATCAGTTTCAATTTCTAGATTAGTTAAGACCAAGTATGATATATGGAAGATGATAGATATTTGTAATGAAAATTAGAAACACATTATTTTAACCAAATCAATGAAATACCAGATAATTACAGAAATATTGATTCTCTAATATTATTTGATATTTCATTGATTGCAAAAATATATCCTAATAATATTCAACAGTAGACATTTAGAATAGAAACACATTTTAACCAAATCAATGAATTACCAAATAATTAGGAAAACTAAATCGATTCACTAATATTATTTGATAATTCATTGACAGGCCAAAATTCATCTCCAAATCGCGCCAAAATTTGTGTAAGTAAAGTGTGAAAGAGAGGAAGCAACATCTAATGCAGCTACAAATATAAAGGAGATTTAGTTTATATTTTGTGAAGACACACAATTAGCTATACATCTATATATATTACTTTTGAATAACGACAAGGATGACAACGATGTCGGTAACAGCGACGAAGACGTTAAAAACAACGATGACGGTAACAAGAACGACGACAACAACAGGAACAACAATTAAGTAGTAAATTAATTATTAAAACTCTTCTCATTTAATACCATCTTTTCAATGCCTTAAAAAAATATCACATCTTTTTAAGTAAAAAGGTGTTCAGTGGGTTGAGCCAACCCACCAAAATCAATTCAACCCACTAGTTTGAGTTGGTTTGAGTTCAAAAATTTAATCTCGTTGTGGTTTGGATTGAATTGCGGGTTTTAACATTTTGATCTCAGTCCACCTACCGCCCACAAAAATAGAAAATAAAAAATAAAAAAATTTTTATTTAGTTAAAATTCTATTTTGATTTCTCAAATAATATTATTTTTATAATTTGATCCATTCACAAATTTTTATTCTCAATTTAGTCCCTCATAAAAAAATTGTGAATGACCAAATTGAAAAAAAAAAATTTTGTATGGGTCAATCGGCCAAATTTGGTATAGATTGGTTTGAGTTGACTCAATTATTTTCTTTAACCCAACCCAACCCAATCCAATCCAACCCTTAAACACCCTTAGTTCCTCTCCTCCATGGATTATCAAAATACCTAGACCCAATGAGGACCTTAAAACTTTATCGTATTGGTCTGGGTCCACACCCGAACCCAACCTTAATGGCTCCGGATTCGAGTATAGTGGTACCCTACCTGTACCCTACTCATACCATACCAATAATAATAAATATCTATGTTGTTGGGAAATCACGGAGCGTGCGCAGCGGAAGCAAAAATAAAATTAACCTTAAAAGGACGCAGCTCATATGNAGTTTAAAATAATTAGATGCTTTTTGCACCAAAAAAATAATAATAATTAGATATTCTTGATTATTAAATTATGAGATGAGATAGGAAATGTATCCAAGATTGTAAGAAAATTAATCATTTTAAGTAAAAAGTATGAGTATTAAATAAAATTAAGGGTAAATTACACTTTAGTGCCCTGTAGTTTGACCCTGTTTCACTTTGGTACCTTATAGTATTCTCTATTAACACTTTGGTACCCTTTGGAGTTATTTTGTAATTTTAACCATAACAAATTTTACAAAAATTATATATTGACCCCAATTTTTTTAAAAGTTTTCATTTTAGCCCCTAGATAATATGTATCCAAGGATCTATTTATAATTTTTTGAAATTCTTTTGGGGTTAATATGTAATTTTTGCAAAAATTTTTAGGATTAAAATTACAAAATAACTCCAAAGGGTACCAAAGTGTTAATGGAAAATACCACAGGGTGCCAAAGTGTCAGACTTCAAACCACAGGGTATCAAACTAAAATAAGGTCAAACTAGAGGGTACCAAAGTGTAGTTTACCCTAAAGACTTTATCTCTATCCACTTTGGCCTAAATAATATCACCAAATTTCGATTCATCATACTTAAATACTAATGTTCACTTATATTAATCAAAAGATTTTGAACTTTATCTTACTTTAACACATTTTTCTAAATAATGGATGAAAATCAAAATAAAAAAAAAATTAATAGAAGATATAAACACAAAAACTCCATATCTTAAGGTTTTTATAGCAAAACCCTATAATAAATAATAAATGTCAAAGGGTCATTTTTGGCCTTAAATATATACATTAATCTTTATTTTAGTCAATTATGTTTCATAAAGTTTAAATTGGTTCTAACTATTGACAAATCTTAAATAGTGATAAAATGTTTCATTTTGGTTCTAAATATTGGTAAAATGTTTCGTTTTGGTTCCAAAATGAGGACGATAATTCAACTATGTTTATAATTTAAAGGGGGAAAAGTTCTAATTTCGTCCTAAACTTTACACCAACTGTCAATTTCGTCTCTAATTTTTTTTTCCTATCAATTTCATACCCTCTTTTATATTTTCGTCAATATTATTTTTTGACTAACTTCTTTTAATAAATTAACGACAGAGTGTACCCTATTTTTCAATCTGAGTTAGGATTTGAGTTTCTTTTTCTATTAATTTTACATTATATCTCGTTAGCCACATAGATTCTGTCGTTAATATTTGGCTAAAGTAAAAACAAAAGATAAAATTGACCAAAATATAAAAGATTGGGGACGAAATTGACAAAAAAAATATTGAAGACGAAATTGACAACAAGTGTAAAATTTGAGGATGAAATGGGTGTTTTTGCTTAATTTAAAATAGGTAACTCCTTTCCAATTAAACAATTAACGTTACTTTTCCATTATACTTGTCCCACTGGAGATTAATAGGTCCAGAAAATGCAATGAAAAAGAAGGTAGAGAAAATTTTTTTCTTTGCATAAACACATAATCAGTTAATCACATCTTAAAAATATCAAAATTATGAGTTTAAAAGTCACATATTCATATTTTTTATATGAAAATTTGATCTCTATACTTCATCCAAATTTTTAATTTAGTGCCTACAATTTTTAGATTTGTACATTTTCTTTAAAAGTTCCATATCTATCGTGCGAGTACTGATAAGTATAAATAATGAATTACTATTGTATATATATTTCTTTTACAAGATTTATTAAAAAATAATATCATTACATATAATCAAGTATTAATGAATAGAATTTAAAAATTTATAAAGTATAAAAACTGATTTTTTTTTTTTAAAAATAAAATTATAGGGACTAAGCTTGAAATATGAATAAAGTACAAGGACTAAATAACTAATTTTTACTTTTCAACGGTCACTTCTAGATTTTCCAACACCTGTAATAACACGTACAGTTGTCAAGTCTGCATTGTTAACAAGTTTGGAGACAGCTGTCCGTGGTAAATTTATCAAATATGAAGATATGTAATTACTTTTCTAACACATTATATGATATATAATAGAGTACTATATCCCATCAATCACCTCAAGAAAAAAAGGTACAGAACAAATAGTTAAATATATTTTATTGTTTTTCATGCACTTTCTTATTTATCAAATAAAAAATTAATATTTGAGTGATTGAAATTTAAGACACAAATAGAATGAAAAAGGAAAGAAAATGTAGTAAATCGTTGACTCAAGTCACACTAATAGTAAAAGCCTAAAAGGAGATCTCATCAATCAATTCATCATCTATCTTTTCATTTTATTGGTAAGTGAATTCCATTGATTTAAAAAATGCTTCCAAATGCAGAAAACAAAATTTATATAATTAAAAGAGAGACAGACAGCAGGCAGACAAAGTTAGCTGAAATAGCTTCTTTGTATGTTGAGATTAAATTTTTAGCATGTGATTACAATCCGTGAATAAAAATTTGCTCATCAATTAAGTACATATGGTGCACTAAAATTTTGTTATTTTTTATTTTGCATTGAAATTTGAGATATATAAGTAAATAATGCTTTAATAAATTTACATTTCTTTATATGTTAATTTGTAGTGAATTCAGAATTAGTTTATGAATAATTGAGATGAATGATTCAATTTCTAAAATATTACAATAATTATTAATAATTTGGTAGATGTTTTAAATTTAGAGATAACAAAAATTTAAATTAATTACATAATTATAATTAAAAATATAAAATTAATAAAAATTTAAAAACTAAAGAGTTAGGAAATTAATTCAAAGTTATAAATCAAATCATTAAATGGATAAAAATAAATGATAATTATAATATTTTAAAAGTAGAATAATATATTTTAATTATTTAATAATTAATTTGTTAAATTTACATATAAAGGGAATTTCGCCACCCACAAATAGAGAACAACTGCTGGTGCTGGAATTTGAATTCGTACTTTTACAATCAAAAGTGTTTGATTAATTCAAATAATAATAAAAATACTTACCAAATAATTTTACTAAATATAATTCATTTCTAAGATTTCAAGTTTAGTATTTTCCAACTATTTATTGAAATCACGTCTAAAAATTAATTTCTAAATAAATAAAAATGGAAAAGATCATTTGACTTACTTTGACATCTTTACATATATTTCACGTAATAAAACATTATTTATTTTTTATTTTCATTCTATATTTTGATTTTTAAATCATATAATTAATATTATCATCCATTTCCTCTTTTAAATATCCTGAAGATTATTGCCAAAATATTTTCCTAATTTTTAACTTTTAAAATATTATATAATATTATTAGGAAAATATTATAATAATATATTATTAATCATTAAAATATTATATAGGTGATTTTATTGAGAAACCCGTTGTTTTCGGTGTATTAAACTATATTAAATTATCTTAGCATATATATATATATATATTTTATTTTTATGAAATATAACTCAATTATATTATAATATATATATTATTCAGTTTTATATTTTCAATACAAAATTCAATTCTATACTTATATATAATATAATTTAATATTATAATAAATTTAAATATTTATATATTACAGAAAATTAAAAATTACTTTAATAAATAGGGTACAAGTTTTTCTTTTTTTGGTCTGAATGTACAAGTTGGATATTCATATCTTCTAATCAGAATCTACTATTCTAAATCGGTAAATCGACATATTTAGATTCACTCAATTTTTACCCATAGCAGTTACTTAATCAAATCCAAAGAATAAAATTTATTTATAAATACCCATCGAATATAAATATTTCAATCCTCAGTAATGATAAAACCTGAAGATTCTTGTTCAGTCATGACAGCTTACAAGAAAATAAGAGAGTTTGGCTCTTGTAATATCTTTTTAACGGTTTAGAGTAAGTGAAATTTGGGTTTTAAAATACATACATTTAGGTGGATCAAATCAAAAATTAAAAAATATAAAATTAATAAAAACTTAAGAACTAAAAAAATATAAAAATCAATTCAAATTTAATAACTAAATCATCAAATAAATTAAATTATTAATAATTGTGATATGTTAGACATTAAATAATATANTGCAAGAGCACAAGTGCTAGAATTTTAATTCGTACTTTTACAATCAAAAGTGTTTGATTAATTAAAAAAATAATAATAAATATTTACTAAATACAATTCATTTCTAAGGTTACAAGTTTAGTACCTAGTTTCCAACTATTTATTGAAATCACACTAAAAATTTAAGGTAAATTACACTTTGGTACCATGTAGTATTCTCCATTAACACTTTAATACTTTTTGTAGTTATTTTGTAATTTTAACCCAAACAAATTTTACAAAAATTATTTAAAACAATAAAAATAATATTTTGATCACATTGAGTCGTCACATCAAACACTGGCAGCAGGTCACTTAATGTTGCGAATAGTGTTTTGCTCCCAATATTTTAATAATAATTAATTATAGAGTCCAAATACAATTATGAAATTTAGGCATATTTTAAAATTTGAGTAAAATTCATAAACTCGACTATTTTCATAACTCATAGATAAACAATAGGTAAAAACATTATTTTTTTCCTCAAATTGTATATCAATTATCATTTTCTTCCTCAATTTTTTTCTGTCAATTTCGTCTCCAACATTTCACATTTTTATCAATTTTATCCTTTACTTTTACTTTAGCCAAATACTAACTAAAGAATTTACGTGATTAATGATATATAATATAAAATTGATAGAATAAGAATCTCAAGGTCTAACTCATATTGAAAAACAAGATGCAGTTTGTCGTTAATTTATTGAAAAAAGTTAGTCAAAGAATAAAATTAATCAAAATGTAAAATATTAAGGACTAAATTGACAATTAATATAAAATTTGGGGACGAAATTAAAACTTTTGCCTAGATAATATCACCAAATTTAAAGCACTAGCAAAATCATGTTCTCTGTGATACTAATGGGTGAATAAAACAATTTTTTAAAAAATTTCTAGGGGTGAATAAATCTCGGCTCGGTCACTTTGGCTCGAGTCTAGGGTCTAGCACTTGTAGATCCAACCTCGTTCAAGATATATTTATAATTTTGGTAAAAAAAAGATTATTTTATTGTATATCTTTATTTCTTTTATAGAACATTTTTAATTATAAAAAATATATATGTATTAATATTTTTATTAATTGTATACTAAAAAAACACAGAAAACATATATTTAATTTCAATAAAATCAATATTTTTTTAAGAAATAAATTAAATTAAATCTTTTATTAATAAAAGTATCACTAAAATAATTTAAATTTATTTTTTTATTAATATATACAAGTTAAAAAATCATATTCAATACCTAAATAACTTAAATAAATTAATAGAATTTTTTTAAAAAAAATTGATCTAATTGGATCCGATTGGACACGGTGGCCCGGCTGTGTGCACCCTTATTCACATCTTAACAATATCAAAATTATGAGTTTAATTTATGAAGATTAATCATTTGATCAATATACTTGATCCAAGTTTTTAATTTATTGCCTACATTTCTTTATAATCAAGTCCTTATAATTTGTAAATTTTTAGATTTAAAGTTCCTAAGATTTAAGTTCCTACTACTTTAATTTGGGATATAAATGTTTATTTAGAAAGTCTAATATCAATTTTTTAAAAAAGTTGAATATTTATCTAGTGAGTATTTATATAAGTATAAAATGAACTGATATTGTATATATTTCTTTTACAAGAGTAATTAAAAAACTAATATCATTATATATAATTAATTATTAATGACTATAAATTAAAAATTTATAAATCATAAAAACTTATTTTAAAAAATAAAATTATAAGGACTAAATTAAAAACTTGAGTACAATATGAGGGCCAAATGATCAATTTATATTTTTTCTATGATTGATAACGTTTACTTGTAGATTTTTCAACACCTGTAATAACACACACACAGTTATCAAGTCTGAATTGTGAACAAGTATGGAGACAGCTGTCCGTCAAAATTTACCAAATAAAAATATATACAATTATTTATTTTTCTATATAAAACACAATATATGATATATAATAGTGTAATATATCCAAATGTAAAAAAGAATTTTAGACAATTCAAAGAGAGAGACAGACAGCAGCAGGCAAAATTTGCTGAGAAGTTATTCTGTCTTTTAAAATTAAATATTTAGTGCATTGAAATTTTCATTCCGTGAATGAAAATTTGCTCCAAAATCAAGTACATAGTGCACTGAAATTTTGTTCACTGAAGTTTGAGATATACTGGTAGAAAATGCTTTAATAAAGTTTCATTTTTTATATGTTAATTTGCAGTAAATTGAGAATTAGTTGCTAAATAATTGAGATAAATGATTCAATTTCTAAAATATTATAATAATTATTAATGTTTTGGTTCATGCTTCAAATTTAGAGATAAAAAAATATAAATTAACTACAAATTCATAATTAAAAAATATAAAATTAATAAAAATTTTAAAACTAAAGAGTTATAAAATAATTCAAACTTATAAATCAAATCATTAAATAAATCAAATTATTTATAATTATAATATTTCAAAAACTGAATAATATATTTTAATTATTTAATAATTAATTTGTTATGTCCGTACAAAATTTAAAGAGCAATTCTGTCATAAATTTGCATATGAAGGGAATTTCGCTACCCACAAATAGAGGACAACTGCTAGAATTTTAATTCGTACTTTTACAATCAAAAGTGTTTGATTAATTCAAATAATAATAAAAATATTTACTAAATATAATTCATTTCTAAGATTACAAGTTTTTTTTTTATGGAATAAGATTACAAGTTTAGTAGTTTCCAACTATTTATTGAAATCACATCTAAATATTAGTTTCTAAGTAAATAAAAATGGACAAGATCATTTGACTTTACTTTGACATCTTTTCATATATTTCATGTAATAAAACATTATTTTATTTTTTATTTTCATTCTATTTTTTGATTTTCAAAGCGTATAATTAATATTGTCATCCATTTCCTCTTTTAAATATCCTGAAGATGGATTCGGGAACCTACTTAATTGTTAGGATTTTTTTTGGGGTGAAAAATTAGGATAATATTTTGGCAATAAAAATATAATATCATTAATCATTAGAATATTCTATAGGTGATTTTATTGAAAACAACAGTTGTTTTCGGTGTATTAAACTATATAAAATTATCTTAACATATATAATATCTCATGTGAATAAATGAAAATATGATGTCAAGGAGAATTTTTTTTTGGAAGAAAGTTTAGGTGAGTTGGGCCCTGAGGCCAGGGCAAGGCTCTATGAGCGTTTATAGAGGTATTTACAAATCGCCTACCAACAAGACCTTCACATCTATAGCGGGATTCGAACTCACGACCTTATTGATTATGAGTTGACTCCTTACTAATTGGACCAACATTTGTTGACATCTCAAGGAGAATTTGGTACTGAAAGTCTTCACCTAAAGAAAATTGCAAAAGATCAAGTTACGAAACGCAGTGAATAGAGAAATTCAGAAGGATCCGACTAAGGAAAATCATGTCAAACTTTTCGATTTTTCTGATTTACCAAACTTAACAACGAAATTTAAAACTCGAAAATTAAAGAAAAAAAATGAAAAAACTTACTATTTGGTCTTATCTTTTTCATAATTTCAACTATTGAATTTTTTAAATAGATTATTTGATCCTTAAAAAATTATAAATGTCAACTCGTTAATCCATGTAGACTATATCTATCACTAACACTGATGATTTGACCATTAAGTACACATTTAACATGTTAAATGTCAGATATTTAACTATTTGGGACCACTTAAGGTTTAAATTTGGGAACGCTCAATAGTTTATGTCTTATGAAAGTTTCACGTGTAATACAAATATTTGAGTGCGACTTAATTTTAGACTGGTTTAATTGTGTTTGTTGGTCCTGCTCAGTTGGTTTTGGTAACTAGGATGCTAAAGTGATATTTAACGATACCATATAAGCATTTAACGGATTTTTATCTTAGAGACTAAATAATTGACGATTATGATAAATAAGAGACTGAGTAGTCTATTTCAATAAATAAGGGATCAAATCATTGACATGTATAGCAATGTACCAAAAAAAAATAGAATAATATATAGCATATATTGTTTTTTCAGAGAGAAGTTTTTGGAGATAATTGGACAAAAATAAAGTATAAAGGGACTATTTTTTTTTGTTCCAACATAACATCATACAACCCGTATCAGCTGGGAAGAACACCAGGATACAAGTAGGTTAAGTGGAAAACACTTCAAACTTCAGGCCTATGCTCCTTGAGAGACTAAGAGATATGTAAATCATATATCAAAATATATATTTTAGTTAAAAAAGAAAAAATAAATAAAAGTTGTGGTTAAGTGAAGAAAGCAAATAATAATAATAATAATAATAATAATAATAATAATAATAATCCCGTCCAAATGAGTATCGAATTTTGTAACCCAAAATGGGTTATTTTATTAGGCAATATTTATTTTCAATGAAATGATAATTTTTTTTTGTTATGAAAAAGCAAATGCATTCAACGTCTTTCGCAGGCAATGACAGAAGTAATACAAGGAGGCAGAGATTCCATCCAGATATTAAAATCTGGGGAGGAAACTTCAAACTTAGCTAAGTTATGAGCAGCAGAGTTACACATTCTACTTACCCAAGAGAAAGAAACAGAATGAAAACGGTTACATAGCCATAAAATGTTTTTAATGACAATGTGAAAAGGAGAAAAGTCAAGTGGAAGATCATTGAGTCAATGTGGAAATGATAATTTTAAAGATAATAACTTTTTAAGAAAATGATTTTGAATCATAAGAAAAGTAGAGATAAAATTAATATAATTTAAAGGCAAAAGACCCTTTCGTGCCCCTAACGTTTGCGGTGATTTTCAGTTATGCCCCTAACGTTTTATTTGTGTCAATTGTGCCACCAATGTGAAACGTTAGTTTCAATTATGCCCCCAATTTTGACTCAATGCTCATGTGTCAATTTTTTTTACTAGTGTGTCAATTTTTTGTTCTGAATTGAATATGTGGCAAGATGACTGGATAAATAAAACATCCCTGATTTTTTTTATCCACCATGGCATTTCCTACGTGCTATAAGGCTTGTGAAGATGAAGATGAAGATGTTAAAAATTTTAGGGTAGTTTTTTGGTTTAGAAAATGTAAATGCACGTATGAAATGCCATGGTGGATAAGAAATAAATCAGGGATGTTTTATTTATCCAGTCATCTTGCCACATATTCAATTTAGAACAAAAAATTGACACACAAGTAAAATTGGAGGCATAATTGAAACTTATGTTTCACATTGGGGGCACAACTGACACAAATGAAACGTTAGAGGCATAACTAAAAATCACCACAAACGTTAGGGACATGAAAGAGTCTTTTACCTAATTTAAAAATCATACTTTTTAGTAGGGGTGGGAACATTAAGCATAATGTGTCATGAGTAAGCATAATTGATGCACTAATTTAAAATATTGAGCATAACTAAAGGAACAACATAAAACTTTGGCCTACTTAAAATTATTAATTATATTACTATCTTGGATACATTTCCTTTCTCATAATTTTATAATCAAAAGTATCTAATTATTTTAAAATAAAAAAAAAATATTTTGATCACCTTGAGTCGTCACATCAACACTGGCAGCAGGTCACTTACTATTGTGAATACTGAATAGTGTTTTGCTCCCAATATTTCAATAATACTTAATTACAGGCTTCAAATACAGTTACGAAACTTCTCAAATTATCTCCCTAAATTTAAGTCAAATTTATAAATTCAATTATTTTCATAACAGGAGGGTAAATGATATCACCAAATTTCAACATACTTAGAAAATAAAGCATTAGCAAAATTATGTTCTTTAAAAGATTTTGAAGCTTCAAGACTCCATAAAAGAGTCGACATATAATACATAATGAAAGAAATAAAATAACATGCAACAGTTATGATTTAAGGACTAAATAATATATTTTTATTATTCAATGACTAAATCATTAGAAGTGTGAAAATTAAAAGACCAAATAATAAGTTTTCACTTTCTTAAATTTTCCATTATCTATGCACTTAGCCAATTATCAAGTTCCACATGTTTATTTTTTTATTTTTTTAATTTTTAATTTAATTATTTTTGACCAACCAAAAGCACCCTCACACATATAATATAGTATATATATATAGATAATGAAAGAAATAAAATAACATGCAAAAGTTATTAATCTAGATGTCTTACTAGTATCTCCAATTCATCAGACAGCACAACTAATTGTCGATGAACATCTCTATGAGTAGGAGTGAGTACGAGTTGGGTTAAATTGAATATCCAACCCGTAAAGTTGTGGGTTGGGTTAGGTTGAACCTGTAGATTGAGTTTGTTTTTTTTTAAAACAATATTTTTTTTATGACAAAAATATATTATTATAAACTTGTGAGTAGTGAATAGAAAGGCATATACATAACAAAAGTTTAACAAATTTAGATTTTATATATAAAAATATAAATCAATTAAAATACACTCAATAACATATATGAATGTAATACATAAGTTAGATTATGATGCAAAGTTTGTTTTAGGGCATGAGATATAATATGTCATGAGCAAATAAGATCATGACACATGAAAGGGTTGGTTGTATGTAACTAGTAGGGGTGGCAAAATGGTTGGGTTGTGTTGTAAATGGTAGAGTCATAAATGGGTCAATTTGTAAACTAATTAATTAGAATAATTAAATTATTTAATAAAATTAAAGATTAATTATTTAATTTGTAAAATAATTAATGAAAATAATTTTTAAATTATTTCAAATTAGGATTAAATTATATTTTGACCCCAAATATTTTTTATAATTTTCATTTTAGTCCTCAAATATCATGATCCAGGGACATTTTTTAAAATTTTGAAAACATTTGGGGCATTTTGTAATTTTTGCAAAAAAATGTGAAGTTCATCCTCCTTCTATTGAACATATGGTTTTTTGGACTAAAATGCATTTATTTTCAGATTTAGGACTAATTTGTAATTCTAACATTTTCCCAATATTTTTTAAAATTACAATTAGACCGCAAAATGTTTTTAAAATTTTCATTTTAGTCCTCAAATATTATGGTTCAGGGACATTTTTGTAAATTTTGAAAGTATTTGGGGGCATTTTGTAATTTTTGCAAAAATTTATGAAATTCCTATGCAACCTTTTCATGAAACAACGTAGTTTTGACACAAATTTGGGTTGGGTTGGGTAAATCATGGGTTTGACCCAACCTAACCCAATTTTAGTGGGTCAATTTTGGACCCAACCCATTATTTAAATGAGGTGGGTTTGGGTTGATTAAAATGATAGTTGGGTTGGGTTGGGTCAATTTTTGTCACTCTAGTAACTAGTGATGTGACTTCATACACAGTTTTGATAGGTCAAAAAAATTATTTTTTCTATTATTTTTTAGCATTAAATTACCTAACCCTTCCACGTGTCATAATCTTATTGGCTCATGACCCATTCCATCTCATGTTCCTAAAACAAACTTTGCATCATAAACTAACCTGTAATACATATATGTAATTGTATAAATTTTAAAATCAAAATATCTTATTTATAAAGAACTAACAATATAAATACATAAAAAAAACAAAAATATAAAAAAAAATATTGGTGTGCGGGTTATTGGGTTGGGTTGGATTGGAAAACCACGAACCCGCAACCCAACTCGCAAGTATGCGGGCTGAAAAAATTAAACCAAATCAATCCAGCCTGCAACTGCTCATTGAGTTGGTTTTTACAGGCTTGCTAGTTGGTGGGTTGGGTTGTCACCCTATTTATGAGAGAAAAAAAAAAGACCCCCAAAAAGAAACTCTCTCTTCGTATGTATAGTATGAGTTTGAGCATTTCACATGATGAAAGATTACTCATAACCTTGTGACACAACCTTGTGCCTTGGCACAATGTCACAACTGTAGGTGCTCAGCGTTGCCAATCAGTCAAAATCAACACCACTCAAAAGTTTGAGTTGGTTTGGTTTGGTTTGGACCGGTAAGTTGATTTTGTTTGAAAATTCCTAGCCCGCAGTGATTTGAGTTAGGCTGCGGGTTTTAGAATTTTGAGTCCGTTCAACTCAAACCAACCCTCCAGCCCGCCATTTATATATTTTTTATTTTTTATTTTAATATATACATAAATAAATGATAATTAGTATAATATAAATGACTCTTGATTTGTCAGTCTCCCTTAACTTTAACACTACGTAAAGTTACTTCACCTTCAATTAATCCTTTTTTATGTCAATTATTCAATTTAATCTCTTTAATTTTTATTAATTTCACTTTTTATCGAGAAGAATAAAATTAGGATTTTTACAATTTTACTTGCTAAATTCTACGGTTGTCGTTATATCTTCTTTTACTACTGACTTCACCTCTTTTAGATGAGTATATATGACTTTCATATTAGATTATTATTGACTTATAATAATAACAAATATGTTTCTTTAAAATTATTCAATACAAAAAATTGTAGAATCAAATATATATATTTTTTAAAAAATATTTACAAATTAGAATGGGTCAATCTGCCCAACTCAACCCGACCCAACCCACTGTTATTATTTTTTCTTTGGGCCTGAACGCACTGTTATTTGGTTTGAATTGATTTAAGTTGAAATATATTTTTATCCAACACGATCCAAACTAATCGACCCTTAGAAAATTCCAACATAACCCAGCCCACCCGTGAAGACCCTAGTCACAACGCTCATCGCTCATCTTGCATCATGATACCTACCCTAATTTTCAATTACGTGCAAATAACACCTTTAAGTGCACATCAGTGAAGGTATATTAATAATTTCGAAAAACATCTAAGTCAAAGTCCTCCTCTTCTTCTCTCATTTCTCGCTGCTGTCATCGCTGCCTCCTCTCACCGTCGCCTTTCTTCTCTCGTCTAAGATCGATTTCTCTGATTTTCTCGCACTATCTTTGGTACTTGGTAGCACTTGATTCATCATCACAGACAAGTACCAACTGAAATGCACTTGTTGTGCTTTAATTTGAAGAAGAAGGTGTTGGGATTACGGAGGCGTGATTGGAGGAGAAGAGTGGCTAAAATTGTTTTAAATCCTAATTTATTTATCTTTCTTATATTTTGGTATTATTATGTAAACAAAGGACCTTAATTAAAAAAATAAAACTTTTAGGGAATTTAAACCAATTTTTTTCTTTTATTTAACAAAAAAAATTGGATGGAAATTAGGGAGGGACTAAGGGTAGAAATTTTTGGAAACTTGAAGGACCAAAATGAAATTTTGAGTAAACTTGAGTGACCAAAATAAGACTTTGACCTAGATTTTTTATGAAATTACTCATATACCCTCACTGATGTGACACTTAGGGGTGTTATTTGGACGTAATTGAAAACTCAGGGGTTCTATTTGCACAAATTGAAAACTCAAGGCAGGGGTGTTATGTGCATCCAACTTAAAACTCAGGGGTGTCTTATGTATTTTGGCGAAAAAGAAAAACTCACTCAGGCATATTCAATCTCCAAAAGTGTACAGTAATATTATTATTTTTTTTATAGAAGGTAACATTATTATCAATCATTAAAGTATTGAAGATACTGTTTTATGAAGAATTACAGTTGATATAAATGAAAGGCTATACATAGCCATATTAGTTTTTAAAATTTTCTTAAACTTTATGTAACATTAAAAATATAATTTATATTAATATCAAAAGAAGACGATTAAAGTGCACTTTTGATTTTATAACTTTTGCTCATGTCTCAATTTGGTTCTTAACTTTTTTTTTTGTTGTATTTTTTGTCTCATATCTTTGCAAAAAGTTTCACCGTCAATCTCCTTATCCAAAGATATATATATGAGACCAATTCTACACTTGACTAAAAAATATTTAACCAATTTTGTAATTTGATCAAAAGATATGAGACTAATTTTGCAACCTAAGCTAACCCCAAAAGAAAATGGGACTAAATCTGCAACCTAACCCAAAGATATGAGACTAAATATGCAACCTAGGCAAAAGATATAGGAGCAAAAATACAACAAAAAAAATTATGAAACTAAATTGAAATCTGAACAAAAATTATATGACAAAAATGTACTTTGGCCAAAGAAAATTTTAAGCTATATCAAAATTTCACCGGCGGTTTAAATACTATAATTAGGGATGATCATGGGTAGGGTATGGGTAGGGTACCTTAATCC
>QANZ01002464.1:0-13784 GCA_003254925.1 Chamaecrista fasciculata
AACACATAAATAAAATGATTGGCCCTAGGGCACAATCTCCATCAATAAATACCCCATCAAACTTCTAGGCTTCTGACAACTCTCATATTCACTTCTCTAAACTTCCAAAGCTCCTAGAACACTTTCTTGAGAGCTGAAATCCTTCTCTTTTCAAGTTTCCTCTCAAATCCAAGGTAAGTCTTTCCGATTTTTCGTGAATTCGCTAGGAACTTTTAGGATAGGATCTTTTCTCAAAATCGACTTTAGGACTTCTTTCTGTCGACAAAAGAATAATTTGAGGCCTTGCTGTCAAACGTTTTGAAAAAGTCGCAAAAATATTTTGTGTCGGCTTCTGAGCCAGCGGCGCAACCCCAAATTAGAATTTTGTTTGACGGATCGAGTTTTTGAGTGATTTGAGATGAGTTTGTAGTGTCTAGATCGTTTTTCGTAGAGTTTTCCAGATTCCCGATAATTATAATATTAATTATAATAATTGATCTGTAGATATGGCCCAATTCAAAAGCACTCAGGAACATCGTCCTTCGACTAATCATCAACGCTCAGCAAACGCTAACACTCCTAAACACGTATTCTATGTTCCTGTTTCGGATGACGATTCTGAGGCTGGTCCTGAGAACCACCCCTCTCATGATCACCTCAAACCTGAAGCAAGCACTAATCGCCATTCCTCCAAAACCAAGGTTGCGTCCTCACTCCTTGATGAGAAAGGCATCGACCAAAAGATAAAGGAACTCGAAGCCAAAATCGATCATCTTCAAGATCGATTGAAGAAGCTCAAAAATTATCCTATCTACAATATCTAGAACACGATAGGGAATAGTCTAAGAGTAGTTCATGCATTATTGTTTTCTAGGATTAGTTTATTTTGAATCTTTTCAATTCTATCTTTTATAATTCTGTCATTTATCATTCTGTCTTTTAATTTTCTGTCTTTTGATTATTTGTTAACAATTTACATTTGAATTCTCATAAATAACATATTTTCTTTGGACTTTTATTATCTTATTGATCTCAAGTCATTTTATCTCTTTATTTTTCGGAAAATATAAAATATACAAAAAAAATTAATAATAAAACATTATGAATAAATAAATAAATAATATCTTTTCAATAAATAATATGATGATATTTCCTAATTTTTAACAATTTTGCATTTATCTTTCCTTCTACATTGAGGACAATGTGTTCTTCTAAGTGTGGGGGAGAAAGGAGTAAATTCACACATTAACCTAGTTCTTTACTCCTATTTGATTCTAACATTGGGGGAGAGGATTAAGTTAAAGTAACTGTATTTTGGTTCACCCAAAAACTTTTTAATCTAAACATTTTATAAACTTCGATTTTTAAAATTTTATTTTCCTATTTTTAGTGCTTGATTCAAATTTACTTCACTTATTATTTTTCACTTTTTGAGTAGAATTTGAATTAGTCGAATTTTAAATACGTTTAAAGTATTGAGTGAATAATTCTATATTCATGATAAGAGTTTTAGTCTTAGTTATTTTCTATAGCCTTTGAATAATTTAAGTAATTTTCTAAGTTTAGTAGTATTATTTGATTTTTATAGACCAATTTGAGAGAAACCCAACCTAGTTGGAAGAGTAAGCCAGTATATATAATACATAATACGATATACAATATAGAGAGATTAGTCTCTTAGCTTTGTTTTCTCTAGAACTTGTCTTAATTCTTGGTTAAAGCTTATTAGATTTAACGATTGTTAATATTATAGAGGCATTTGTTTCTTCAACCCCTTTATCCCAAACACTAGCCAGTTACCAAATACATCCTTTGTTAGCCCCTTTGAGCCTATACACTAAGGTCTACTTATAAACTTTCTTGTAGAGATGGACTTTCCAAATCAATTCTCAAAGGTGAATTTAACTAGCAAAGTTATTAGAAAAAAAAAAAGAGAATGTACAAAAGATCTCGACAAAAAGAAAAAATATATATATAAGTCGAGCAAACAAAAGTATCTTTGAGAAAGCTCAAGTAAACAAAAGTATCAAGAGAAAAGACTGGCCAGTCAAAAGAGTAGAGTCCTGTGCCAAATGACTCAAATGAGCCTTATTGTAAGCTAGCTACTTTCTTCGGATAAGAGGAGTTGAATTGTTAAGGAAAACTTGAAGAAAAATTTTAAAGTAAACACCGATTTCCTTTCTTTTCTCCCTATATTTCTTTCCATATATATTAGCCTTTCCCATAACATTACAACCCTATTAAAGTCCTCTTGATTAAGAATCATTATTTCACCAAAAGTGGAGACTTTGAGAATTTCTACAAGCTTATGGTAGAAACTTAGTTTAAGACATGACTAGATAGAAATGATACCCAATTAGTGAGGAGAGTGATACACTTATGAAATTGGTCTTATGGAAATTGGATTACACTACTTTTCTTGGTTACTTGCTTAGTGAATTCTTTAGCTATAGATTGTGATTATGTGCTGGCCTTGAATCATGAACTTAGGAAAGTTCCTTGATTCTTTGGCATATTCTTTCTTCTTCTACTTTGTACCTTTGCTCAGGAGTGCAAAGTCTTAAGTGTGGGGGATTTGATCAGCCCAAAAGTGAACAAGTTATTTGGCCTTCTTTTAATGTGTTTATAATAATAATATATTATAATTAGACCAATTAATATGCTAAGGGCAACACTAGGGTATGGTGGAATAAAGTGGATAAAATAAGTTAATTAGCGTTATTTATTGTATTTTATAAATAGGTGCTACTTAATGGTTTATTCAGTGTTTCAGATATCCAAACAAGGCCAAACCAAGAAGGAAATATCAGAATATTTTAGAAGATCGCGTTGAGCAAAGAATATTTTCGGGCCGCCACGTGGGCCGCTGACTCAAACACGGAATTTACACGGCTCAGAAATATTATGGAATAAGACGTCGGCAGATAAGCTTCAGAAGACTCTGGATCTGCGCCGCCTCTTTAGGCCAGCGGCTCAGATTGGAAATCTCGCGGCTCAGAATAATCCGAAGCAGTAGAGTATGTATTGCAAGGCCACGATTCAAGATACGAAGATATAATCGAAATATCGCAGATATTTCGCTGCGCCGTTGATTTGGGCTGCCGGCTCAGCCCACGGCCCAGAGGTGATTTTCTCCCCTTGACTTGCGGATCAAGCACACTACTCCACACTATAAATAGAGGTCGTCATTCTGTGCTCAAAGCACCGAAAATAAGTTCTCAAATTCTCTCTTTAGTTTAGAATAGTTCTCATCTTAGAGCATGAGTAACTAAGTAGGTAGATACTTGAGGAATGCCTCAAGGATGTGACTTGAGTTCACTATGTTTCGTTATTAAGTTTAGATGTTGATGTTTCATTTATGAGGTATGACTAACTCTTTCAAGTGTACTTGTTAAAGTTCGTTATATATAAGTAGTAGATCATATTTTGTTAAAGTAATGGGACCTTGACATTCCCGGAGTCTGTCTCTCTCACGATTAATGAAGTAGCTCTTTAGGGTTTGCTAAAGGGTTGTTTACAATATCTTATTTGCATATTAGGAGCACCTTTGATATATATATAAATATGTTTGTTTATTGTTCCGATGTGACAATAATATAGATTGTCCCGACGAGCTTTGGCAAATAGCTCATGAATCCAGTCTTGGATGAGTTACCAATCCTAACTTGTATCCTCTCTATTATTTGATTGATTGTGTTTATAGTTTAAATGCATGTTCCAACATAGAAAAGTAATTGCATATTTATTATCTAATCTTTATGATGAATGAACTATGATATTCCATCTCTAGGGTTTTCTCTCAAGTATTGTTTTGACTCATTAAGATATATTAAATCGTGACAACCCTCGAAAATAGAAGTTATAGTCTTCGTCACAATTCTTCTTACCTCATCACATTGAGTTCCGCGATAGTTGTAAATCTTTCTTACCCTTAACTCTTTTATATTTCACTCTTTATATACTTTAAAGTTTAGGAAACGATTTCATAAAGAATTTTGTTAAGAAACCTATCGATTAAGGAACTTATTTTCATTAAGGAATCAATTTTAAGGAAACCCTTTTTTAAGAACAAGTTTAAATTTCCCAATCCACCCCTTTCACAAGAAATGGGTTATTCCACACTCAGTGGACCAAGAATTTTTCGAAAACCACAACTTAAGATTTTGAGCAAATGAGGCTTTCAGTATACTGGGATGCCTCATCATCTTGAAACAATGTCTACTATCCCATTGGGGTATTATAAGTTCTATCAGCCAATTGTAAAATCATATATACAAGGAGGCTTAAACAATTTAATTTATAGAGGCACATAAACAACTTTGGGCATAATATTTATTGTGGCCCCAGGTCGTGAAAGACCCAAGGTCTTTGCACTTAATGGACAATTGAGATTTAAATAAAGGAGACAAATTAGAGCTAACTTGCACTTTCTCATTGGTTTTGAATTTTCTTTTCTTAGTTCATAAGCCCTTGTCATATGTCAAATAATGTGTGTGTATGTATATTTTATATATTAATGTGTGGGCCGTCTATTTGTTATACTAATTTAGTGTAGGGACCAAATGTAATTTTTCCAAAATTAGGTGTTCATGAATGTGCCATGAATTTTAAACCCTTAGGGACCATTTTGCAATCATCCCTAATTTTCAATTTTTCAACATTTATATTTATTTATAAAATTATAATCTAACCCACAAACATCAATCATGAAATACAAGAAATCAAAAATAATTTCAAGGTCATAAACATACATACAAAAAACAGAAAACGAGAAACAAAGTCTAAGTGAAAAAAAAAAGTTTAAGAAATTGTTTTTAATCGAAATGTTACATAATATCTCAAGTTTACAAGATAAAATTCATTTAAATACAAAACTCAAGAAAACTACATAAAATAGCCTAAAAAGCATGTCATTGTATAAGTAATTCCTATTATCATATCCAAAAGCTAAATCATGCAACTAAGCTCAATAAAACAAAAGGCCATGAATTACATCAAGAAAATATGATAATATTTCACTCGATCATATACTCATTGCCTTCCCTGATTTATGGTTTGATACTAATGTATGTTGTGTTTGTTGGAGTTAACCATACCCATATGTGGCTTTTGTATGAAGTGTTTGGAAAAATAATAATATTTATAAAAATAAAATAACCTCCCCCCCCCCCCAGAATAATCTAAGAAATAAGATGAAGAAACACAAGAGAAATTAACGTGGAAAATCTAAAACCGAGAAAAATACCACGATTGTTGCCAATAGACAACCAAAGAAAAATACTATATGAAAATTGTTACATCACACAATATTCTCTCAACCCTTAGCCCAAGTACACCCAGACTCTCACAAAGCAACTATTTAACTACACCTTCCACACTCTACAAATAGAAGAACTCTAAAATACAAGAGAGGAAGAAATTTAAAAGTCAAATACAATGCTTAGAGTATCTTGACTTGGTGCACTTGTAAACTTGCCTTGAGCCTCCTTTTATAGTAGTTGAGCCCCTCCCACAATTGCTAACCAAGCAATGTGGGACTTCTTAAAAACCTCACAATTGCTAACCAAGCAATGCGGGAATTCTTAAAACCTCACCTAACTCTATTTTCAATCAATTACCCATAAAAGCTCCATCTTGATTGAAAATTGCCACATCTTCAACTTCATTGTCAACACCGACAATCATAGCTCTTAAACCAAGAACTATCACACTTCACCATCAAAGTGTATTCACTTAGAATAAACCAATTCTAAAAATTTTACCTCAGCACATGTTGAAAAACCTTGTTGAGACTTTATGTCGTTCCTTCCATTTGGGCTTTCTCCAGAAGTTCTTCAACCATCGACATAACTCCACCACACATCTTACATCAATGCCAACCAATGCCCATGCGCAACTGTGGACCCGCTAACAGCAACTCATCATTTTCCTGATGGAGATTATGCCCTAGGGCCAATCACCTCATAGATATGTTGTGAACATATCAATTAATTTATAGAGATAAATTAATGGTTATCACATTATTAGCATGTTTACTGTGATAACAGTCCGTGATTAATTATAGGATAATTAATCTAAAACTGTCCCTGGTCGATCATTCGAGTGGGAACTTGAATTGAACTAAGACCAGCATGACCTCGGTGCATAGGGATGCATGCACTAGATGCTGGAACGAGAGTCATGGTGCAATTACGTAAGGAGTTACGAGTTGCTGGACTAACCCGGAGAATCCTACATGGTTTAAGTCATTAGCTAGTTTCTCCTGGTACACCTGTCACGATGCCCTCAAGACCTGAGGTCTTCATCATTCCGGCGTTGTAGTTGTCAGACTTTGGCTTAGTCTAACGTTGCCCGTAGCAGGGTAGCCATAAGGGCTAAGTACGGGTTTGGTTGATTACCGTGCTGAGGAATATGGTTGACCAAGACGGAATTTTGTCCCTCATGGAGATGGGAGATATTTTACTGGGCCCCTCGATGAGTCTGTCCAAGGAATGTGTGGCCACACTAGAAATTGGGACTTACTCAAGGAATCGAGAAAGTTGGAGGTATGGATTTTGGATGACTTTCCCATGCCTGATCCATTACCGGAATATCGTAGGACAAAAAGGGAATTTGACAAGGTGGTACTGAGGTTAAGTCGTTTCGGCGTTAAACGATAACTCACGTGTTTTGGGTAGTCGTGATGGCTTGCTAGAGTCCGCTCTCGACTTGTAAGTCATAGGGATGACTTGCTGCCAACTTCACGTGGGGCCTACTGGGTCACACACGAGCAGGATCAAGATGCCACTTCGGGACACGAATTAGGGTTAATTCGTGGGTCACATTGGTGACACCGTTTAAGACATAATTGACTGTCTGGGACAGGAAATATTGTCTTAAATAAATATCTACAGATATATGATATTTAGATTTGTGGGACAAATATAAATATATATATGGATGATAATTATTAAATAGATAATGTGATTATGCTATTTATAATTATATTCCTATTTATAATATTAGGAATAAATAAATTAGATAAGTTTCCTAAAAGTTAGGAAATTATTGATTTATTAAATTCACTAATATTAGGATAAATAGGGATGAGGTTGGCGCCTAATACTAGCCTATTTTAATTAATAGAAATGTTTTATTAATTAAAGTCATGGCTTGAAGATTTGAAATTCAAATAGATTTGATCTAGATTTCAAATGATTGGATTAAATATTAGTGTAATATTTTAATTCAATAATTATATATATATAGGAAAGTCGAAATTTTAGGTCTATTTGGATTTAAATATTAATGTAATATTTTAATTCAATAAAAGACTAAAATTCGAATTTTAGAGATTGACTTAAGATATTATGGTAATATCTTAAATCAATATTGTTGGAAAATAACAAATTAGTTATAACTACCTAATAGTTAGGTTTGTTATTTTAGTTTATTAAATTCCAACAAATTTTTCCTTGGACTTGGCGCATGGGAGAGGATCTCCTTGGGAAGATTTGATCTTCCAAATTGATTCTCCAAGATTGCATTTGGATCCAAATTATAATATTAAGGTAATATTATAATTAGGAATTCAAGTCCTAAAATCATGATATTAGTGTAATCTCATGATTTAATAATTTGATAATTATATAATTTTGGGAAACACTAATTATAATTATCAAAGCCTAAACTCTATATATATATATGTAGCCCTAAGTCGACTAGAAGAGAGACTCTCATACCTTGGGAATTTCGACTTAGCCACCAAAAGTTCACAAGTCCAAAAGTGTTTTGAGTCTTGGTGAAAGTTTGTGAGAGAAAACACAACCCTAGACTTTCTAGAGAGAGAAAGTGGCGCAAACCCTAAAATAGTTTTAGGATTTGTGAGTTGAGTTGTGTGAGAGATCAAGAACACCATTCTTGATCAAAGGCGCCATCTATCTTGGAGTTTGAGAAGAGTTCTTGAATCCAAGAACACCGTAGATAAGGCTCCCGATTTGCTTGTAGAAGTAAACGAGGCTAGCACCTAGGCATCTACCAAACTGTTCGTGTGGATCACCGGTGAAGGGAGCACACTCGGAGTGGACTCCTCAGATTCGTAAACGCAAAGAACAGCCATCGACTTGGGTAAATTCTTGACCTTACACCAATACAGATTCATATAGCGGATCTATTGGGAAAGAAATCGCTGTGTACTTTGTTTATTGGTTCAAAATTTTTTATTTTACATCCGTTTCCGCTGCGCTATGTGCATGGCGATTTCCCAACATTTCCATGGTAACGCAATAATACCATGAGGATGCTCCATCCAATCTTCAAACAAGATCATCCTCTCCCACAACAAGAGAGATAAGGTTAAAGTCTTCCTCGGAGCCTTTTGCCGAACTTGCTCCACCTAGACAATTTTTCTTTACATGCCCAGACTTTTGACAATTCCACTTCTGCAACCCTGATTGTATCAATACATCATTGACTTGCACTTGCCACAAGCCGAAATTGATCCTTCCATCAAACTTCATGGAGCTAGAGAACTTCGACATTGCAACTATATACTGAAAAAAGAACAAATGCAGCAAACACACGTTACCAGACTTCCTTAAAGAAACCCAACAATAACCAAACAACCAAAACAATTCTCAAGAAAAAACAGGATAATTCTTTTATGATGTGGAAGATCAGACAACACTGCAACCACAGAGCATACTCAAAAATTACTCCACCGAATCATAGGCTCTGATACCACTTGTTGGAAAAAATAATAATATTTATAAAAATAAAATAACCTTTCTCCCTTGAGAATAACCAGAGAAATAAGATGAAGAAACACATTCACAACATAAGAGAAATTAACGTGAAAAACTCAAAACTAAAGAAAAAATTACGACCTGCTAAAAGACAACTAAAGAAAAATACTATATGAAAATTGTTACATCACACAATATTCTCTCAACCTTTAACCCAAGTACATCCACACTCTCACAAAGCAACTATTTAACTACACCTACCATACTCTACAAATAGAAGAACTCTAAAATACATGAGAGGAAGGAATTTAAAAGTCACATACAATGCTTAAAGTGTCTTGACTTGGTGCATTTGTAAACTTTCCTTGGGCCCCTCCCACAATTGCTAACCAAGTAATGTGGGACTTCTTAAAAATCTCAATTGCTAACCAAGCAATGTGGGACTTCTTAAAAATATCACCTACCTCCATTTTCAATCAATTAATACCCATCATGAAGTTGAGCCTCCTTCCTTATGAATCTTACTTTTATGTCTAAACTTTGTAAAGCTCAGACCCTGTAATGTTTTGTTGATTTTGTAAACTATTATGTATATGGTACTGTGTTCTCTAATGGAATATTACATTTTTCGAGTTTGATTTGCTTCAAGGTAAGTGTAGAAGTTGTTTTTGTGTAGATAGTTGGTACATTCTAGTTCTATTGTAATTATTTTCAAGAAATATTATATATTATATTTTCAATATCACACATATCTTTCAAAAGAAAAATAGGTCAAGAATTTGAAGGTTCATAACTATCTACTTAATCTTTATTTTGAATGAATTTAATTATTAAAGGTTTTGAAAAATTTGAATGTCACAACTCACAACGAGTGGTTTCTATTATGTTCGAGTCTTATTTGGTATACAATATTATTAGTAGAGTTGTACCTTACCATGCATAGAACCTCTCAATTTTTTTTTTAAGAAAATATTCAATTTACACGTGAAACAAATAAGTGGAGGAATAGGATCTCACGTTCATTTGCAAATTGTAATTAAGGGTCCGTTTGTTAGTTTTTACAACGAGGGAAAGGAGAGTGTTTTACAATGTAAAATGATGAGGGAAAGGAAAGTAATTGAGTGAATGTAAAGTAGGTGAAGATTTAAAGTGTTTGGTATAAAAAGGTATGGGAGAGAAAGTAAAATAGATATAAAAAGAAAATGACAAAAATGCTCTTCCAACAATCACCACAAGGCCACCGCCACCGTCGCTGTCGTCCACGGCCACAGCCGCCGCCGTACACGGCCACCGCTACCACCGTCCGCCGCCGGCTCGGTTTTATCAAAGAGGAAGAAGATAGGATGGAAGTGAGAGGGGCAAATTAGGAATTTTACCATAATTTCCTAAGTAAACTTGGATTACATAAAAAATGTGAAGTAAAGAAAAATGACCTATGTAATGTAAATGCATTTACATTATAATCCACTTTACATAGCTCAAATTGTCATATCAAACATGTAAAAGTATTGGAATACGTGCTCAATTACATTGAAACCCCAATTCATACCTACGAAACGGACCCTAATTGATTTGGAGATTGCTGGTCTCAAGAGTACTTTTCAATTAGACTCCTAGGCTGCGACAGATTCACGCATATATAAACAAAATACATTATCATTAAAAGCTTCCTTTGAATATTCAACATATAATCAAAATATATATTTGGTCAAAGTGCTTTTTTGGACCCCATAAATTTTGCTTAGGTCTCAATTTGGTCCCAAAATTTTTTTTGTTGCACTTTTGGTCCTTTATCTTTTTCTCAAATTGCAAATTGAATTTTGTATCACTTTCAGTCCCATATATTTTGGTCAGTTTGCAGAATTAATTTCATATCTTCGCAAAAAGTTCCACCCTTATTAGTCCCGCATGACACAAAGATATGAGACTAATTCTGCACTTTACCCCAAGATATGAGACCAATTATGAAATTTGACCAAAG
Organism: Chamaecrista fasciculata; assembly: GCA_003254925.1. Taxonomy (NCBI): domain Eukaryota; kingdom Viridiplantae; phylum Streptophyta; class Magnoliopsida; order Fabales; family Fabaceae; genus Chamaecrista; species Chamaecrista fasciculata. The sequence goes on from QANZ01002464.1 coordinate 10,684, forward strand.
AATATAAGATCAATTCTGCAACCTGGCCCACAAATATGGAACTAAAAGTGCAACATGGGACTAAATTTACAACTTGATCAAAAGATATGAAACCAAAATTGTATAAGAAAAAAGTTATGTGATCAAATTGAAACCTGAGCAAAAGTTATGGAACTAAAACTACACTTTGATCTATATATTTTATATATATTATCGTTCGCACCAATAATTATGTATTGTGTCACTTGCTTGTCATGGATAACGTTAACCGATCTAGCATTGTGGTGGGTTAGCCTCATGAGCAGCATGAATATTATATTATCAAATTGCAAATTGAATTTTATATATATTATCGTTCGCACCAATATTATTTTTGTAGTTTAGACAAAAGTATGCATCTTTTTCATTTCAGTGAATCTGAATCTTTATGAGACTTTATTGGCTAATTGAAATTAGATAAAACAAAACAAATAGTTGAATGGTTATTTGATCATGCATGTTCAATATAGGTTAAGCAATACTTCCTTTGACCAAATTAATATGAGAAGAAAAATTTTCAATAGATGAAGGTTATTTTAACGATCTTTTGTATAAGCTATATCGATCATATATACATATATATCAAATTAATTATAAATTGACAGAATTTAAAATATATTTAATAAATAATACTTATCCTGAATCTTTAATTTGTTACACATTTAAATATTTAATCTAATATAGTTGTATTTTACATATAAACTATATGTTGACCAGAGAAAATCTTTTTCTGATTAAAGAATATTGTTCGGCTAATATTCTATATAGCCAACATATGTAAAAATGTGTGGGCAAGTCTTTAGTCAGATATATATATATATATATGTGACATATATAGTATTATATATTATATATAGGCATATATACGAGTCTCAAGTGAGTAGTATTTTGTTTGTCAAAAACCTATTTTGGTCCTTAATATTTATCCAAAGTTTTGTTTTGGTCCTTAATCATTTTTCGTTCTGTTTTGATCCTTAATGTTTCCTAAAATTTTCATCATTGATTTCTAACTATTGAATATGACCATATCTCTCTTTCAAACTTGAATGCTATTATATCAAAGCTACGCGTTTAATTTGATGAGTTATTTCTTTGCATAGTTGGAGTAATTAACAAATGAGGTTAAATTAGGCCCGAAAATGGCCAGTTTGTTTCATGAATTTGGTCAAATTATCTCTCTCATTTCAAGTTCAAATTCAACGAAATCATAGTTACACAATACTTTTGACGAGTACTTTCTCTATTATCTATTTGGGGTTGTTGGTAAACAAGAATAGTACTCTGAAAGTAAGTTTGGTAAAAACATCAATATTAACTTTTAGAGTAGTATTTGACCTCGTTTGTTAACGGTCTCAACTAGATAAAAGAAGAACTCGTCAAAAATAATTTGTAACTCTGATTCCATTATATTTAGACTTAAAATGAGAGAGATATGACAAAATTCATGAAACAAGCGACCCATTTCCGGGCCCGATTTCATGTTCAATTTGACTTCATTTACCGATGATTCCAACTAGGCAAAGAAAGAACTCATTAACTTTGACTCGTAGCTTTTATTTAATCGCATTTGGATTTGTAACGAGAAAGATGTAACTTATTCAATAGTTAGGGACCAATAATAAAACTTTTAGGAAACGTTAAAAACTAAAATAGAATAAAAAAAATATTAAGGACCAAATTAAATTTTTGAACTATTTCGTTTCCTACTTTCAGTGCTTCAGTCAATTCATATTTAATGTCTCTAAGTGCATTCATATAATAGGTTTCAAAAAGTTTTATGTCAGTATGTCACTAGTCTAAGGGTGCGTTTGGATACTCCGTTAGAATACCTTTATCCTCCTTTATCTCCTAGTACTCATTTACTACCAGAGCTACAGTTACAAATATTGTTTGTTTTACCTTTATCTCCCCCTCCTTTATTTTCCTCCTTTATCATTCCTTTTTCTCTCCTTTATCTCTCCTTTATCTTCTAAAATTACTAACATATCACTACTCAACTACCTATAATTACCTACTTTTTACTATAAAATAATAAAATATTCAAAGGGCATATTTGTAAATTGCATATAAAAATATTTTTTTATTACCCTTACAACTTTTTCTCTCCTTCATATTTTCTTACTATTTTTTTACTCTCTCTCTCTCTCTCTCATTTTATTATAAAATACTCAAAATATTAGTTAAAAAGTTTACTAATAAAATAACTTCTTTTCATTTTTTATTGAACATTAAAAAATAACATAAAAAATTATTTGAAATTGGTGAAAAAAATTTTAAATTAAGATAGATATGTTATTATAAGTTAATGAAGATGAATCACGTTTTTGTTAGGAATTGTGCCCTAGGGCCAATCCTCTTTTATATATGTTATGACAATATGGATTAATTTATAGAGATAAATTAATGGTTTTCACATTATTAGCATGTTTACTGTGATCACATCCGTGATTAATTATAAGATAATTAATCTAAATCTGTCCCTGATCGATTGTTTTCGTGGGAGCGAAAATGAACTAAGATCAGCATTACCTCAGTGCATAGGGATGCACGCACTAGATGCTGGAATGAGAGTCATGGTGCAATTACGTAAGGGGTTACGAATTGCTGGACTGACCCGGAGAGTCCTGCATGGGTTTAGTCATCAGCTTGCCTCTCTTGTACACTTGTCACGACGCCTTAGACCTGAGGTCATCATTATTCCGGCGTTGCAGTTGTCAGACTTTGGCTTAGTCTAACGTTGCCCGTAGCAGGGTAGCCATAAGGGCTAAGTACGGGTTTGGTTGATTGCCGTGCTGAGGGATGTGGACTGACCAAAATTGGGATTTTGTTCCCCATTAATTTGGGAGATATCTTACTGGCGCCCTCGTTGAGTCTGTCCAGGAAATGCATGGCCATGCTAGATATTGGGACTTACTCAAGGTGATCGAGAAAGTAAAGGTTTGGATCATGGATGACTTTCCCGTGCCTGATCCATAACCAAGATATCGCAGAACAATAGGGTCGGTGCCTAGGAGGTACGAAGGTTAAAATCGGTTTTTGTAACGATCGATCACTCACGTGTTTTGGGTAGTCGCGATGGCTTG
>QANZ01002469.1:0-16445 GCA_003254925.1 Chamaecrista fasciculata
CTAAAGGATGATTGACCCTAGGGCACAATCTCCATCACTTTGGTACCCTGTGGTTTGACCCTATTTCACTTTGGTACCTTGTGGTTTGAAACCTGACACTTTGGTACCCTATGGTATTCTTCATTTACACTTTGGTACCATTTGGAGCCATTTTGTAATTTTAACCATAACAAATTTTGCAAAAGTTACATATTTACCCCAAATTTTTTTTAAAGTTTTCATTTTAATCCCTAGATAATATGTATTTAGGGACCTATTTGTAATTTTTTGAAAATTTTTTGGGGTTAATATGTAATTTTTGCAAAATTTGTTATGGTTAAAATTACAAAATTGTTCCAAAAGGTACCAAAGTGTTAATGGAGAATACCACAGGGTACCAAAGTGAAATAGGCTCAAACTACAGGGTATGAAAGTGTAATTTACCCTAAATATTATTTTCATTTTATAATGTGTGGTCATTTAATGACATCTTTTTTTTATTTCTTTGTTTTATGTAGGAATCTGTTGGCCAACCCCCTTCATCATTTTTATGACGTCAATGTTCAACTTGGAATGTAGTTTTTTGTATAGAATTTGTTATTATAGGGAGGTACCCTGTTCGAAGTACTTTTGTTGTTGGTCTTATTGAACTATATTTGTAGTGATTTAGTTGCATTTGAGTATTTTGCTTGATATTGGTGTTTGTAATCTTTGACATCAATGAAATTTCTCCTTTTTTAATGAAGTATTGAGATACAAATAGAAAAAAAAAAAAGAAGAAGCAATATATAGTCACTGAAAATTATATCTTTATTGAAATGAAGTATTTGAATACATCTACTTTCCCATTACAATGTCTAATACTCTTCTAATCTCTCCTTCTAGACCATTAAAGTCACAGAACAGTCACAAAAGTTGTCGTAAAACAGTCCCAATTGAGTTATTGAATGTCTACACTACCTTCACTGCCTTTTTAAATGCCTACAATGCGTCTACTGCCTTTCTGTTTGTTAAACTTATCTGTCAATCTGTCAATCTTCCTTTTTGCTTGTGGATCAATTTCTTCATCATCAACTTCTGCATCTAAACATATATACTCAGTACAATCCAATTTATATAATGTGATATAGAAGGAATTCCAAAATCAAACCTTATAATGAAGCCTCAGACTGTACCTAATAAATACATATCAAAGAGCATTTATATACATAAGGAAAACAAAATGAGTGTCAAACAAATTTAATTTTAGACGCAAGTATAGCCAAAAGCTATGATTTTATTTCTTTTATTGCAGATGACAGATACAAAAGGCAAAAAGCAAAAAACTTACAACGAAAGAAAATGCAAGGCACACTTTAGGGACTTCCACTGAGATTAAACTTTTCTAGTTAATCTCACAAGGTAACCAAATTCAGTTAGAGGTGTGTCACCCTATAAAGCCTTGATAATCATCAAATCCTAGGAGAAGAGAGAATCTAAATGGTTGGTCCTTAATGACAGTAGACATTTGTTATAAAAAACAGAGGAGGTTTGTCATCATCTTGTTTTGGCCATTTTCAACACAAGAGGTGCAAATACATTTTCAGACCTCCTTGTAACCTTAAACACCAATCAACCACTATCTCCTATTAACCTTCACTTTCCCATAGCAAACCAGGGCCAAGAAGATTACTAGAGTTTGTTGGAGGATGTTTACACCATTAAAAGGTTTCGCGGTTAACCTTGTAATGAGTCCTCCTACTTTCTAGTTGATTGAAAACCAAATTGTAATTTTCAGCAGCAACAATAATATATATGCATAACATATGACAAGTTTGCTTTGAAATTTTTAAAGTTCCCTTATTCTAGAGTCACAATCCAAAAAGAAAACAAACTAAAACCAAAATTATCTGCTATATATGAAGATGCAACATAAAAGAAAAATGAAGATGCAACTAGTAAGGATTGATTTTATTTTGATGGAAGTTTTGCATTAATTTAACATAAGAAAAATTTCCTTAATAATTACAATCTATTATATATGTCCAGCTCCTATACGACTATGACCCTATGATGCAAAATATCTCTAAAATGTTTAGTATAAATCAGATACAATAGTAAGATAAGGAAAGAACAAAATTAATTATACATTTGTACTATGCTCATATAAGGAAACAAACAACAATCGCAGACACAATTCATTAGTTTTTCCCTCCATTATAGTAGCTCTCTCATCGTGCAGCCTCGGAATTTTAGAACTTTTGGGAAATTATAGAGCGAGCGTAGCGGAAAAGGTAAAAATTAAAATTTTATGCATAACCCTATAATTTCCTTCCAAGATCCACTAAATGTGTTTATACCAAAGAAGGAAAGATGTATACCTAATCAGACGGTTGCTTTAAACTCGCGAATCCAAGAAGCCCACAAACTCATGTTCTTCCTCTGCCGGTGATCCACACGAACAGTTTGGCAGATACCCAGGTGCTAGCCTCCAATCTCTTCTCCAAGAGAATGCGAGAACCCAATCTACGAATCTTGAATTTCAAGAACACTTCTTGAAAACTCAAGAGCAAGTGGCGCACAAGTCAAGAACAAGTTTCTTGATCACACACAAGCACTAAACTATTTAGGGTTTAGTCGAGTCTCACTTTCTCTCTCTAGGAAATTCGAGTTTCTCACTCTCTCTAGGCTATGCGATTTTTCTCTCACATGCATAAGGTCATGTCGACTTTGGTGTGTAGTTTATATATATATATTCTCATTCCTAAAATTAGGGAATTCCCAAATCTAATTAGGGAATCCCTAAAATGTTAAATATAATAATTTTGTTAATTTTATATTTAGGGAATTACAAATCTTGATTTATAAAATTACATTAATATTATAATTCAAGATAATAGGCAATCTTAATTTAAATTTCAATATCATATCTTGAAACTAAATCTTGAATGCTCAATTCCCATTAGTTGGAATGAGTCATGAGGATTTGAATTCTTAATTAAAATATTACATTAATATCTTATTTAAAATTTAAAATGCATTCTTGAGATTCAAAATGCAAGATCAAATCTTGCACTTGACTCCACCAAGAATGCGCCATCCCCTAGTCATTTTATAGGAATTTAATAAATAAAATAACAACCCTAACTCTTAGGAAGTTATAACCAACTTATTAATTTCCCAAACAAATCGAATTAAAATATTACCCCAATATCTTAATTCAAATTGGGTAAATTGTAATTTGGTACCCTGTGGTTAGGGGCGGTTCCCCTTTGGTACCCTGAAAGAAAAATTTTTGCATTGTGGTACCCCGTGGTTTGCTCCGTTAGCGATTTGGTACCCTGAGGTTTTTTTCTGTTAGTATTTAACGGAAAATGTTAGTTAAAATGTCAAAAATCTCCCAAAAAGTCTTCTCTTATGCGTTTAAGTCCTTTCCCTTTACTAAAAATGATCAAAACATAAAGAATTAATTATTATTCTCAATTCTCCCTCTTTTTCATCATTTTCATTTTTTTTAGTCCCAAATTCTCAAAATAAAATTGTAAAGTGTCCCAAAATTCTTTCAAACATTCTAATTTAGTCATTAAAAATTTTAAAAACCTTAAACCCTAAAATCTTAAAACCCTAAACCCTAAATTTTATTTTTAATCTTCATCTTCCTCTTCATCTTTCCAATTTAACATAATCCCTAGCTGTGTTGTCTGATTTCATTCATATGCATTTTGAATTTGCTTTCCTTTCAGTTTTTGCCACTAAGCTGCGTAGAGTTCTAATGATGGCAACAATTATTTTTACTGCAGCTGTGTCATCTGATTTCATTCATCTGTATTTTCATTTTGTGCCGACCGATTTTTTATTAGTATCGGAATTCAACCACTTCTTCGTCGGCGACGGCGGCAATGAACGAAGAGATCGGTGACGGCGTCGGCGTGTTGGATCTAGAGGAGTTTCTGGTGACGTAGTTGTTGGGGAGGAGGAAACGGCGGAGACGGTCGTTGACGGTGGGGAGGCTCTCTTCGCCGTCGCCGGAGGTGTTGGGATTTGAGGATGGCGGTGGCGGTGAAGAAAGGAGAAGAACCGTGCAGATTGAAGGAGGAGAACTGGAGAAGAGTGTGGGTTTTTTTTTTGGGAAAAATTGTTTCAAATATTAGTTTATTTATTTTTTCTTACACTTTAGTCCTATTATAAAAGGAAAGGACCTTAGTTCAAAAAAATAAAGCTTTTTGGGTGATGTAAACAAATTTTTTCTTTTATTTAACAAAAAAATTGGATGAAAATTGAAAAGAGACTAACGGTGGAACTTTTTAGAAACTTTGAAGAAACCTGAGGGATCAAAATAGGACTTCGGCCTAGATTTTTTTATGAAATTACTATTATACCCTCACTGATTTGGCCTAAATTCAACATAAGGGTGTTATTTGCACGTAATTGAAAACTCGTGGGTCCTATTTACAAAAATTAAAAACTCAGGGGTGTTATGTGTACCAACCCTAAAACTCAGGGGGTGTCTCTGCTAAAGCCTAAAAGAAATTAGGGGTTTAGGGATTTATGTTAAATTGGAAAGATGAAGAGGAAGATGAAGATTAAAAATAAAATTTTAGGGTTTAGGGTTTTAAGATTTTAGGGTTTAAGGTTTTTAAAATTTTTAAGGACTAAATTGGAATGTTTGAAAGAAATTTGGGACTAAAATAAATGAAAATGATGAAAAAGAAGGAGAATTGAGAATAATAATTAATTCTTTATGTTTTGATCCTTTTTAGTAAAGGGAAAGGACTTAAACGCATAAGAGAAGACTTTTTGGGAGATTTTTGACATTTTAACTAACATTTTCCGTTAAATACTAACAGAAAAAAACCTCAGGGTACCAAATCGCTAACGGAGCAAACCACGGGGTACCACAATGCAAAAATTTTTCTTTCAGGGTACCAAAGGGGAACCGTCCCTAACCACAGGGTACCAAATTGCAATTTCCCCATTCAAATTTGAATCTTGAATTCAAATTCAAATCTTGAATTTAAATTAACAAAACATTTTTATTAATTAAATCAAGATTGAGGCGCCACCCTCTATCTCTTGTTATCCAATATTAAAGAGTTTAATAAATCAATAATCCCCTAACTTTTAGGAAGTTTATTCAATTTATTATTCCCTAATATTTTAAACAAGAATTCAATTGTAAACAGATTAATCAAATTAACTATTTAACAATTATTATATTTAAACTTGTCTAACAAATTTAAATATCACAAAAATAGATCTTATTCAAGATAAGACTTCATGTCCTAGACATTCAACTATGTCTTAAATTGTGTCACTAAAGTGACTCACGAATTAAACCCTAATTCGTGTCCCATTATGGTATCTTGATCCTGCTCGTGTGTGTGACCCAGCAGGCTCACGTGAAGTTGGGAGCAAGTAATCTCTATGACTCACAAGTCGAGAGCGGACTCTAGCAAGCCATAACGACTACCCAAAACACGTGAGTTATCGTTCAAACACCAACGACTTAACCTTAGTACCACCTTGTCATAATCCCTATTGTCACACGATATTTTGGTCATGGATAAGGCACGGGAAAGTCATCCTTAATCCAAACCATAACTTTCTCGATTCCTTGAGTTAGTCCCATTTCCCTGTGTGGGCACACATTCCTTAGACAGACTCATCGAGGGGCCTAGTAAAATATCTCTCAACTTAATGAGGGACAAAATTCATTCTTGGTCAACCACATTCCTCAGCACGGTAAACAACCAAACCCGTACCTAGCCTGTATGGCTACCCTGCTACGGGCAACGTTGGACTAGGCCAAAGTTCGACATCTACAACGCCGGAATAGTCAAGACCTCAGGTCTAAGGGCATCGTGACAGGTGTACAGGAGAGGCTAGCTCATGACTTAACCCATGCAGGACTCTCCGGGTCGGTCCACCAACTTGTAACCCTTTACATAATTGCACCATGACTCTCGTAAAGCATCTCACGCGTGTATCTCCATACACCGAAGTCATGCTGGTCTTAGTTCATTCACATTCCCACATGAATAATCGACCAGGGACAGTTTAGAGTAATTACCACATAATTAATCAAAGATTGTTATCACAGTAAACATGCTAATAATATGATAACGACTCAATTTATCATCTATAAATTAGTCCATCAATATGTTCATACATATAAAATGATTGGCCCTAGGGCACAATCTTCATCAAACTCCCACTTGCACTAGGTACAATCATTAATCCAACTGTTCCTACACTAGGTACATTGATCAATGTGTCTAATCCCCATCGACGTTACATGGCGTTCATGTATGACTCGTGCTAGAGGTTTCGTAAGAGGATCGACAACATTATCCTCGCCTGCTACTTTGCATATCTTAACATCACCTCTGTCAACCATCTCTCTAACAAGGTGATAACGTCTGAGTATATGTTTGGTCCTTTGCTAGGACCGGGGCTCCTTGGCTTGTGCAATAGCACCACTATTGTCACAATACAAGGTTATAGGATCAGCAATGGTCGGAACCACACCAAGCTCAGCAATGAACTTCCTAATCCATACAGCCTCCTTCGCCGCATCTGATGCTGCTATATACTCAGCCTCTGTTGTAGAATCAGCAATCGTGCTCTGCTTGGAACTCTTCCAACTCACGCTGCCACCGTTCAGGAGAAACACGTATCTAGACTGCGATTTAAAATCATCTTGGTTGGTTTGGAAACTGGCGTCTGTGTAACCAATTACACATAGCTCTTTATCAGTTCCACCATAAACCAAGAATTCATCCTTAGTCCTTCTCAAGTACTTAAGGATGTTTTTGACAGCGGTCCAATGATCCTCACCAGGGTCTTGTTGGAACCGGCTTGTCATACTCAGGGCAAATGACACATCTGGTTGAGTACACAACATGGCATACATGATGGATCCTATTGCCAAAGCATAAGGGATGCCACTCATGCACCCTCGCTCATCAAGTGTCTTGGGACACTGATTCTTGCTCAGGACTAAACCATGATTCATCGGTATGAATCCCTTCTTGGAATCCTGCATACTGAACCGTTTCACTACCTTATCCAAGTATGTACTCTGACTTAATCCAAGAAGCCTTCGAGATCTATCTCTATAGATCTTGATGCCTAGAATGTAGGCAGCTTCTCCTAAGTCCTTCATCGAGAATGATTTTCCCAACCAAGATTTCACAATCTCCAAGGTAGGGACATCATTTCCAATGAGCAATATGTCATCGACATAAAGCACCAAGAACACAATCGTGCTCCCACTAACCTTCTTGTAAACACAAGGCTCATTAGGGTTTTGCAAGAAGCCAAACTCTTTGACTACCTCATCAAAACGATGATTCCAACTCCGTGATACTTGCTTCAATCCATAAATGGATCTCTGAAGCTTGCACACCTTCTCTGGTTCCTCTAGACATACAAACCCCTCAGGTTGTGTCATGTACACATCCTCGGACAGTCTTCCATTAAGGAATGTTGTTTTGACATCCATTTGCCATATCTCATAGTCATAATATGCGGCTATGGTAAGGAGGATCCTAATGGACTTGGCCATTGCAACTAGGGAAAATGTATCATCATAGTCAATACCATGACGTTGAGTGAACCCCTTTGCAACTAGCCTAGCCTTAAGGACATTAACGTTGCTATCCATGTCGGTTTTCTCTTTGAAAACCCACTTGCACCCTACGGCTTTTACACCTTCAGGTGGATCAACTAAGGTCCATACCTTATTGTCGTACATGGATTGCATCTCTGCCTTCATGGCTTCAACCCATTTCTCAGAGTTGGGACCCACAATAGCTTCTTGATAGGTGGTGGGCTCACCACGCTCCATGAGCAACACATCCTTGTTCTCAGTCATCAAAAATCCATATCTTTGAGGTTGAGAACGTGTTCTATTAGACATTCGTGGTCCTTGTGATACTAGAGGAGCTTCCACAACGTCTTGTGGCTCTTCTCTAGTTTCCGTCTGCGCCTCTATCTTACTCCCACTGTCTCATTTGGAGACAAAATCCTTTTCCAAAAAGAATTCATTTCTGACTACAAACACTTTGTTGTCAGATGGGTAGTAGACATAATACCCCCTTGTTTCCTTGGGGTATCCCACAAATAAACACTTTAGAGATTTGGGAGACAGTTTATCGTTAGGCTGTTGCTTAACATAAACTTCACATCCCCAAACCTTGAGGTAAGAAAAACTGGGCCTATTCCCAGTCCATATCTCATATGGTGTCTTCTCAACTGCCTTAGACGGAACACGGTTAAGTGTGAACGCATCAGTTTCTAGAGCATGCCCCCAAAAGGATGGCGGAAGATCAGCCTGACTCATCATAGATCGGACCATATCTAATAAAGTCCGATTCCTCCACTCAGTAACACCATTCCACTGTGGAGTTCCAGGAGGGGTAAGTTGTGAGACTATCCCACAACTTCTAAGATGATCAATAAACTTTTGGCTCAAATACTCGCCTCCTCGATCAGATCGAAGGGCTTTGATTTTCTTGCCAAGTTGGTTCTCTACTTCACTTTGAAATCTTTTGAACATTTCAAAAGACTCTGACTTGTGCTTCGTTAGGTAGACATAGTCAAACCTACTGAAGTCATCAGTAAACGTTATGAAGTATGAGTAACAACCCCTAGCTTGAGTACTCATGGGTCCACATACATCACTATGTATGATTCCTAATAAGTCAGGTGCTCTCTCACTGTGTCCAGTGAAGGGCGACTTCGTCATTTTACCGAGTAAACAAGATTCGCAAGCATCATATGATTCAAAATCAAATGAGCTTAGAAGTCCATCTTTATGGAGCTTCTCTAGGCGTTTCTCATTTATATGGCCTAAACGACAATGCCAAAGGTACGTAGGATTTGATTCGTTAATCTTAATCCTTTTGGTATTAATGTTATAGATATTATTATCGTGTTGTCGTTCTAATTTTAAGACGTAATGATTATCTTGCAAATCACCATAAGCAAATAAAACATCGTCTTTATAAATAGAACACCTTCCATTGCCGTTTACACATGTAAAACCTTCCTTATCCAAATAAGAAAGGGAAATAATGTTCGAACTCAATGAAGGTACATAATAACAATTATTTAAAATGAAAATAAGCTCAGAGGGCAACACAAGCTCATATGTTCCCACAGCAACAGCAGCAACTCTTGCTCCATTGCCCACACGTAGGTCCACCTCGCTTCTGTCCAGCTTTCTACTGTCTCTAAGACCCTCCACATTTGTACAAATGTGAGAACCACATGCTGTGTCAAATACCCAAGTGGTTAAAGTAGAAAAGTGAACGTCTATAACGAAGATACCAGAAGTAGAGACCTCGTCGCTCTTCTTCTTCTTTTGATCTTCCAAATACAATTTGCAATTCCTTTTATATTTAGGGAATTACAAATTTTGATTTATAAAATTACATTAATATCATAATTCAAGATAATAGGCAATCTTAATTTAAATTTCAAGATCATATCTTGAAACTAAATCTTGAATGCTCAATTCCCATTAGTTGGAATGAGTCATGAGGATTTGAATTCTTAATTAAAATATTACATTAATATCTTATTTAAAATTCAAAATGCATTCTTGAGATTCAAAATGCAAGATCAAATCTTGCACTTGACTCCACCAAGAATGCGCCATCCCCTAGTCATTTTATAGGAATTTAATAAATAAAATAACAACCCTAACTCTTAGGAAGTTATAACCAACTTATTAATTTCCCAAACAAATTGAATTAAAATATTGCCCCAATATCTTAATTCAAATTTGAATCTTGAATTCAAATTCAAATCTTGAATTGAAATTAACAAAACATTTTTATTAATTAAATCAAGATTGAGGCGCCACCCTCTATCTCTTGTTATCCAATATTAAAGAATTTAATAAATCAATAACCCCCTAACTTTTAGGAAGCTTCTTCAATTTATTATTCCCTAATATTTTAAACAAGAATTTAATTGTACATAGATTAATCAAATTAACTATTTAACAATTAATATATTTAAACTTGTCTAACAAATTTACACTCATTTCTCTCAAAATATTTTCATTCTAGTCAAAAAAAAGAGAGGTTCCTTCATTTCTCGTCCTAGCCTTCAAGATGCCTCCAAGGAGACAAAATGAGAGAGCTTTAGAAATGGAAGAATTAAGGCAACAAATCCAGCGATTGCAAGAAACTGTTAATGCTCAACAAGCATTACTTGAAGCAAGACGAGAGGAAATTGAAGATGATACTTCAACTCTTGGGAGAAATCATTTTCATAGCCAGCATTGAAAGAATGGAAAACGGATCCCCTGAACTTTCACTTATGAAATTCTTGTGAAATTCGATGAATTTGAGCCGTTCATTTAATTAATGCACCTGAATTTGCCACGTAACGTTATTTTTTTTCTTTGTTTGTTTCACTTCCAAGCCCTCGAGTCGACTCCTCCCGGCAACTCCAAACCTAGCCTCCTCAAAGAAAATCACCACCATCACTACCACCAAGCTCCCTTTGGCTCACTCATGGATTCCGACGAAGCTAGACACTACCAATTCATTTTGCCCTTTCGACATTAATCTCTAAACTTCTCAAAACCCTATCCTCATTTTGCAATCACTCTTTGTCGCTTCCCACTTTGCTCTGGTCTTACTCGCATCCTGCTCGCATATGCGTCTTCCTATCGCTTTTCGTCGACTAATCTTCGTTATCGTCGGTTGCTGTCGCTTACTGTCACATTCAAAAGTATGGGGAAATTTATGTAATTTCAAAAAAATAAGGGGAGAATTTTGAAATTTTCGAAAGTTTTGGGGTAGTAATGTAATTTAAGGAAGTATAGGGGCTAAAATGTACTAAAAGAAGATTTGAGGCAAAAGTGCAGTTATTGGAAGTATATGATGATATGGCTGTGATTACACGTGTCAAGAAACAGATGGATCACTTGGGGAGGACTGGACAAAAGAAGCTGACGTGGTGGATGACGTGTTCGTCTTCAACCTTGACATTTCTGATGAATATTCCGGCGACGGTTGTCTTCTCCAACAAACTTTTCAACACCGGTCATCTTTTCTGGCGAAATTTTCAGCGAGATGCACGGTGGCTCTGAAGGCTGCGAAAACTCCCAGTCCAAGGTTTTTCGGCCTCTTGAGTCCAACGGCGGTGTCGATTTTGTGAAAAAATGATTGAAAATATGATTTCTAGAGGTGGCAGCGACTCCTCGATTAAGAACACCTCTAAAAACTCAAAACTTTCATTGGTTCTCTCACTAAAACTCAAATTTGGGACCTACAACCAGCTGTGATACAAAAAATGGCCCAGAAACGAAGAGAAAAATCCACTCTTAAATTTGCTTGAAGCAAATACAAACTCATATATATTTCTTGAATGATGCAATACACATACATTAGCCTCTTATTTTTACTAGTAACACATGGGAGACAAAGGGAATAAAACATGATATGTTAAGATAAGATCAAACATGATAAGATAAGAGAACTTATAATGGAAGACAAAGGGAATAAAGCATGATATGATAAGATAATGCAAGATGATGGTGATGAGGGTCCATTCCAAGTCAAGAGATCTCCACATCTAGTGGTCCGATCTTCGTGATCTACCACTTGTTTCAAAGCTTAGGAAAAGAGGAATCCATCCATGGTCTTGGATTGAAGATCAGACCATTGGATTGATATAAAATAAGCCACAAAAAGTGACGCTTCAAGTGTGAAATATGCAGAATTTGGAAGTTTTAGAGACTAAATCATCATTTAGGTAGAGTTGCTTCTTTCTCTCATCTTTCAAAGCTTTACTTCTTGCTATGTTTGCTTAGGATTTCATGAATTGTGGTTGTTCTTGTTATTCTCGATGGATTGTGAGAACTTTGTATGATTTTAGTTAATAAGTATGTAAAAATCATGAATTTTATCCAAGTGTTTAGTCTCATGAATTAGTGTTTTGGAATTATGAAAGGATGATGAGAAAATGATGTTTGATGAGTTGTTGGTTGTTTGTTGTGTTCTCTCGGAGAATTACAGTTTGGTTGCTCTTGGAGCAAATTGCAGAATGGTCTTTTTAAATATTGGGAAATTGTAAATTGGTCCTTTACAACTTTGGTGAAAATTGCAAAATAGCCCTTGAATGTTTAGAGTAAATTACTGGATAATCCTTTTGGGAAGTGAATTTTCTCAAGGAATGGAGTTATATTGTATTCAAATGAAGTGAATATTAATCATTTGAGACATGGGAATTGTTTATCAAAGGATAATGTAAATAAAAATGGTTTTGTTGAAAAGTATGTGATGAGCAAAACTATTGAGAAATGTTTTGTAATGTGATTTGTCACGACTCATTGAGGGTGGAGTCCCTCCCCATTATTCACGATGAATATTTGGGTAATGTCCATGGTGAATTCCGTGGATGACCAAATGTGGATTCCTTAGGTGACAGGCTGATTGGATTGTGCGCACGTCGGAGGACGCTCTAGAAAGTCTATGTTTGTATGACCATTGATATATGTGTTCATGACATAGTTTTGCTGGCTATATCTTGAGGTATCATGGTTTCGGGTGACACGTCAATCACGATCAGCTTTTGTGATAAAGTTTTGAAAGATGTTATTGTGGATTTGATGAGCTAATGTTTTAAATATGTTTATCATTTAAATTAAAAGGTTTACAATGTATACTTGTGCTATTAAGTATAATTATAAAAGTTATTTTGGAAATTAAGTGTCTAAATCATTTATCACATGTTACTTATCATAGTTCTGTTTTGTTGAGGATTGTGGTTAAAGTAGAAAGATTTTAACCCTACTGAGAATATTATTCTCACCCTAACAAACAAATCAGTTTTGATGTGCAGGTTTGAGTTAATCAACGTTGAGGTGGGAGCCTGGTTGTGTATTGTTGTAATTTTGTATTTGTTAGAGTGTTGTGTTGGGCCCTGTGTGGTTATTTTGGAGGCGGAGCCTCTTGTATGATGGTTTAAGTCTGTTTATTTTGTCAATTTGTATTAAAAGAGCAATGTAACTTTGAGTTTTATTCTGTAATATGAGTTTAGTCCTTAAATCGAATAAGGATGTTACATATAGCAACATGGAAATATGCAAGAAATTTTTTTTTTGGACATAAACTATTAAGAATGTACACAATATATTAATGATGTTGTAATGAGAAAAAAAATGTCATATGTAGCCCATAACATATCATCCCACTAAAAAGTAAAAAGTCTACAAATAATTCATATATATAGCCTACATCAGATATTCTCAAGGTAATCAAGATCAGGATATTGCTAAGAATCAGAGAGGGCACATGATAGATCGAATCGGAAGATAAGATTAAGGATCGTAAGGTCCTATTTTTTTTTAAAAAAAAGCACAATATATATGTAATAACATTAATTTTTTAGTAATATTAAAAAAGAAAGAGAAAACCTATTATTTGATCCCTGAATTTACACCGAGTCAACTAACCAGTTCCTGAATTATTATAATTGTAAATGATTTGGCCCCTGAGTCAAATTTTGGGACCAAAAGGTACAAATTTAGGGACCAAATATTATAAATTTAATACAAATACAGGGACCAAAAAGTATAAAGTTAATTCAAATTTAGGGACAAAATAATATTAATTTAGTATAAATTCAGGGACCAAAAAGTATAAAGTTAATTCAAATTCAGGGACCAAATAATATCAATTTAGGGACCAAAAAGAATAAAATTGGTTCAAATTTAGGGACTAACTAGTTGGTAATTGAAATATTTCAGGGATCAAATTGTGTACTTTGATTATTCAGGGACTCATTAGTTAACTTGGTGTAAATTCAGGGACCAAATAACATGTTTTCTCTAAAGAAAATGTCAAAATGCTAAGAAAAAAAAAAAGGAAATCCAAAATATGACTAAGATTGCTTGGATCTTCGATCCTACCCAAAAAATCGCGATCCCACTAGATCTTAGTCATTTCTAATCCTATATATAATTTGGCAAAGTGGACCTTATCAAGATCTCGATCTTACACGATTTTACGATCTAAGATCTCGATCTTGATTACCATGCATACACTTAAAAAAAATAGATAAAGTCAATACACTTTGACCCCATATCAACTTTAACACCTCATCACCACCTTAAGTGTCTTATTATAGCTCACTCAATCCTAACACAAACACACACACATATATATTAAACAAACAGAAAATATTGAACCATGGTCGGACACTATCTTATTATTCCATCGACATTTGAAATATCAAATTAAACACATTTATTATATAAATAGCTACCCATCTAGATTGATATCAGCGAATGACTCAAGATTAAGGTTTTAAAAACCGAACCGGTCATTGAACCTGCTAAGTCACCAGTTCAAGGTTCAAAGGTTCAACCGGTGATAATTAAATAAATAATATATTATATTTATTACAATAAATACTAAATACTAAAATTCTATTATTAAAAAGTATTTATAGAATTTTTTATTATTTTTTTAATTAAATTTGGGATGTCTTGTGATGTGTAGTATTGGAAGACACAACACCAACTAGGCAATTACTCTATTCACATTAACCCAGACACCATTTTGACTTTTTCCATTCACTTAGCATTAAAAATATACTTTTATTATTCACCACTTCTCAAGGCAAATTCTGATAAGGCCATGTTACTCCATCTCTCTCACTTTAATTTGCAACTTCATTCATGTTTCTTTTATCAGTTTTCTCTTCGTCTTCAACAGTTTTTTCTTCAACTTCAACCCCATTTGAGAGGCTTTTGTGGCATTCATCCAACAACAATGTTTGTTTAGCATGAGCATCTATCAACCATTAAGCATCCAGTAGCATCAAATCGACCATTGAATCATGTTTGTGTTAGCAATAGTGTTTTTACAAAATAAATCAATCATTTCTTCATTTTTTCTCTAGATCTGTCTCTTTTCTTCTTCTAAATCTTCTTTCCCTTCATCTTTGGAGCCTTCCTCTTCATCTCATCTCATATTATAAAAGGATAAAAGCAAAAAATTAAAAAAAAAAAAAAAGAAGTTGAATCGTGAGAACCTTCCAAACCGCCGTTTCAGTCCGATTTTGGCAGTTCTTCGCTGGTTTGCTGCTTGCCCAATTTTCTCCATGACTCGGACAGGCTTAGTGACTGATTCACGGTTCAACCAGCTGATCTGGTTTTAATAAGCATGCTCAAGATCCAAGACCAATTTTAACAATTAATAAGAGTAACACACAGGTATAGTAAAAGACAGAAGACCCCACTTAGTACTTGACTATCAACATGACATAGCCTCTTCTCCAAAACCAGCAAAAACACACGTTGACATTATCTATATTATATAAGTGATTACCAAGTTTATTTTACAATAAACCTTACCTCAATTAATTACTCAGAGGTGTTCTATTAATGTTTTGTTTAAAATTTTTAACAATAAAAGACCTACAAGTTGTCATATTCACAATCTCCTCACTTAATATGAAGAAGACACCAATAAGTTGTTAATGTATAGTAACACAATTTTTTTTTTCGATGACCCGACGATGAACAAAACCCAGGCATACCTGATCAATCGCATAAACAAGACAACGGTATTAACAAACATTTTGAGAGAAGACTTACGCTGGGCCTCCCATGGACTTTAGTTGCATCTTGAGCAAGTAACTTCAATGACAACGATTTTGATGATGGTGATGGTGCACGGTAACTTCCATGGACAAGCAACCAGTGGATGCGTGGGAGACCACTTAGGGTTTGAGATTTGGAAATCCTTCAGTAATAGGTTTTGTTGCATTTGTTTCCTGCTCTAAGTTCTCTCTAGATCCCTTATTCACTTCATTCTCATCAGATGATGAAACATTGGAAAACTTGGGTTCCAAAGGATTGTCGAGATCATCACCTTCCTTCTTAGGTTCATCAAAAGTTTGTTCAGGAAGATCCTCATGAGGAATTGGTTCATCCTCAGAAGAATCTGATGGAGATTGTGCCCTAGGGCCAATCATCTTATAGATATGTTGTGAACATATCAATTAATTTATAGAGATAAATTAATGGTTATCACATTATTAGCATGTTTACTGTGATAACAGTCCGTGATTAATTATAGGATAATTAATCTAAACTGTCCCTGGTCGCTCATTCAAGTGGGAACTTGAAATGAACCAAGACCAGCATGACCTCGGTGCATAGGGATGCATGCACTAGATGCTGGTACGAGAGTCATGGTGCAATTACGTAAGGAGTTGCGAGTTGCTGGACTGACCCGGAGAATCCTGCATGGGTTTTAGTCATTAGCTAGTTTCTCCTGTACACTTGTCATGATGCCCTCAAGACCTGAGGTCTTCATCATTCCGGCGTTGTAGTTGTCAGACTTTGGCTTAGTCTAACGTTACCCGTAGCAGGGTAGCCATAAGGGCTAAGTACGGGTTTGGTTGATTACCGTGCTGAGGAATATGGTTGACCAAGATGGAATTTTGTCCCTCAT
>QANZ01002469.1:26331-120647 GCA_003254925.1 Chamaecrista fasciculata
TTGGGAAGATTTGATCTTCCAAATTGATTCTCCAAGATTGCATTTGAATTCAAATTATAATATTAAGGTAATATTATAATTAGGAATTCAAGTCCTAAAATTATGATATTAGTGTAATCTCATAATTTAATAATTTGATAATCATATAATTTTGGGATTCCTTAATTATAATTATCAAAACCTCAAACCTTATATATACATACTAGCTAAAGTCGACTTTCACCCTAATACTCATGACCCTTGAGAATTTCGACTTTCCTTAGCCAATTCACAAGAGCAAAATTCGATTTTGGCTTTTGGTGAAGAGAGAGAGAAAACACAACCCTAGTTTTCTTAGAGAGAGAAAGTGGCGCAAACCTAAAAGTGTTTTAGGGTTTGTGACAAGGTTGTGTGAGATCAAGGATAGGATTCTTGATCATAGGCGCCATCTAGTCTTGGAATTCGAGAATTGTTCTTGAATCCGAGAACACCGTAGATAAGGCTCCCGGTTCACTTGGAGAAGTGAAAGTGGCAAGCACCTAGGCATCTACCAAACTGTTCGTGTGGATCACCGGTGGAGGGAGCACACTCGGAGTGGACTCCTCATATTCGTAGACACAAAGAACTGCCGATCGATTTGGGTAAACTCTGTTCCTTATACTGATACAGATCCATATAGCGGATTCATTGGGAAAGAAATCGCTATGTGCCTTGTTTTTGGTTTAAATTTTTAAATTTATATTCGTTCCGCTGCGTTGTGTGCATGGCGATTTCCCAACAGAATCCAATGTATCTTCAATGTTGATCGCCTTTGATGAATTCTTGTATAACGTAAATGATTTTTGAACCGGTGGACGAGACTAAACTTTCTTTCCTTTTCCTTTTTCTTTTATAGTGATAGAGGGTCCTTTCTTCTTGGTAGGAGGAGCAGTGGGTGCATCTTCAGAGAATTCCTCATGTGTTTCCTCAACATCAGAGTCCAAAGCTTCAATGGTCTTGTTGGATTTCAAGTAGCTCAAAAGCAACTTGTCATAGCTCGCTTGTTTTGAGGTTTGTTTAGTGGATTCATTGATAAATGAGATGTCATAAACTGAGCAACAAGAGTAATGGTCATATTATAGGGAATAGTGGAATACCATTGAACTCCCCCTCAAGGAATGCTTATAAGATAGAATGAGGAAAGGAACATCCAAAATATAAGCATTCCTAATAGAAATACAAAATAAAAACTTGAAACTAAGAATAAATTTTTAAAAATAGAAATACAAAATAAAACAATTTTTTTTCGATTAAGTCATGGGTATCCCCCGCTTATCCGTGTAACGATCTAAGCGAAGACTAATCCCATTCGGGCCTCAGAGACAAAATGGCCAGAGCCCTCCCAACATTGTCGACTCTAGGGATCGAACTTGGGTCCTCTCCCTAGGATGTAGCTCGCCTAGCCCCTACACTAAACACTTGTTGGTAAACAATTTTTTCTTTTTAAAGAAACCAAAATTGACCCTAAAGTTTGTTTGGTTTCTTTACTTTCGGTTTTTATTTGACTAGAAATAGAAAATATGATAGAAAATGTATTAAAAAGTATTTCTTAGAAAATATTATCTAAAACAGCCTAAAAATAAAAAATCAAAAAAATATTTACAGTATCTCTTAAAACTAACTTGTCATATTTTATAACTTTTATACAATCATAAAGTCTTTTAATATATTATTGTAATCATTTAATAATAACTGAATTTCAAAACACATAAAAATTATAAATATTCAAATTTTTATAAATTAAATATAATATAAATAAGATTATAATTTTAAATTTATAAAAAAAATATTTCCTAAAATGA
Source organism: Chamaecrista fasciculata (assembly GCA_003254925.1). NCBI lineage: Eukaryota > Viridiplantae > Streptophyta > Magnoliopsida > Fabales > Fabaceae > Chamaecrista > Chamaecrista fasciculata. The sequence goes on from QANZ01002469.1 coordinate 28,152, forward strand.
AAATTAAATTCAAATTTAAAGAATAGAAATAAAAAATAAAAAACAAGAAACAAGCATGCTTGATTCCAATATGTAAAAATAACTTTTGGAATTCAGAACACCTCTATATATATATTTTTAAATATTTTTAAATGAAAAAATATTTTTTGAATTTTAAAACCAAATAAAAAAACAATTATGAAACACATATTTTAATTTTAATTTTGTTTGTTTTTTACCAATATGAAACAATTTTCACATAAAAAGAATTATAAACAGGCCCAAAATCACCCTATATATCGCAGTTTTGTTTCTTGTAAGAGCCCATTAATCATTGAAGCCCACAGTTTGAAGTTTGAACACCCTAGATAGTTCATTTCATCGGCAAAATCCGTCCGATAGTTTCCACCACCTCGTACTTGCGCCCATTACCGACGTCCGTTCGGCGATACGACGGCCGACGAGTTGCCGCCGTGTCGGTAAATCTTAGCTTCTGAGCTTCCTTCTTGCTTTCTTTCAGTGTTTCTAAAACCCTAGGAAAATCTAGAGAGAAATTTTTAAAACCCTTTTAAAACCCTAGTTTTCTCTTCAGAACCACTGGAAAACTTCAGTCATGTATGGTGGTGGTGAGTATAAATTTTACTTTTTCTGGGTACTATTTCCGTTATTTATGTTGTCCCTTCTGAACATTCTCATCTTTCATTTTTTTTTTTCGTCAAATGTGGTGTCTTTTGGGTAACATCAGATGAAGTATCGGCAATTGTGATTGATTTGGGCTCCCACACTTGCAAAGCTGGCTACGCTGGTGAAGATGCTCCCAAGGCTGTGTTTCCCTCAGTAAGTGTTGGCTGGACCTTTTTTTTTCCTTTTCCTTTTCACTTTTGTATTGTTTTGATTGATTGGAGTCTTTTATTATTGCATTGCTAATTATTGTACGAAGCACTGATACATTTAGTGGTGATAAGCTTTACTTCTTTTTTGTGTATTTGCATTAGTGATTAACATGGAACTTATACATTCAATTGATGGTTTGCTGATTGATAGTGTGTAAAGTTTTCAAGATATTTTGACTTGTATTCAATGAAACATGGACACTTATTGAAGGAGTGTCGCACACATGTCCGTGTCCGGCACGTGTTTGACACAATGCTAGTCATGCCACATGATCATGAGTGTCAAAATTAAAAATCATTTTTTTACATCTCTGTTTTAATGAAAAATAGAAAAAATGACACATATGGCAGATTCATGAATAGATATTGTAGTTTTTTTAGGTTTCATCAATATTTATGGATATTTAGTTGTCTCTTCATTTTTTTTGGAATTATAATATATAATATATAATATATATATATACATATATGCCGTGTCTGTGTTATGTAATTTCTAGAATTTAGCGTGTCGACGTGTTTGTGTCAGCGTCTGTGCTTCAGCTTATATTTAATTATTTATTTAGGTTGTGGGAGCAATAGATCAAATGGACATTGATGAACCTGATAATACTGAAAAGAACTCTGCTCCTAATGTGGATTCCAAGAACAATGTCAGAAATGATTCTGAAAAAACCAAGGGAAAGCGAAAATTGTATGTAGGATCACAGTCCTTAGGATACCGCAGAGACCATATGGAGGTAACCCTTTCTAATGATCTGCACTGGATTTGTAAAGGTATTTTACAATAATTGGTTTTTTTCATCTATTTGTGCTTTGCCATTAGGTATTGTCCCCATTAAAAGATGGAATTGTTGCTGACTGGGATATTGTTGACAGCATATGGGATCATGCTTTCAGGTTTTTACTGATTCTCTTGTAGTAGTGATGATTCTTTTCAAAACTTGGTTGAACAGCACATTTTCTATGTATGATAATGTCTTCTCTTTTTTCCCCTTTCTGGGTTCTTATGGTAGTTTTCTACTGATCAATTTATCTCTTTCATACATTAGGAATTAATTATCTAGTAACGGGTCATTTTTATTTTTATTCTTTTAAAGGGAATGCCTACTGATTGATCCTAAAGAGCATCCAATGCTACTTGCAGAACCTTCATCTAACACTCAACAACAGAGGGAAAGGTATTCTGGTTGTAGTTCATCCATTCAATTTTCTTTTAGAAGCATTATGAATTATTTCATGTTGAGTAATAGAGTTATGCAACATGTAGAGTTTAGTTTGATTTGTATCTGACAGGACAGCAGAGCTTATGTTTGAAAAGTATAAAGTACCTGCATTGTTTTTGGCCAAGAATGCTGTAAGTGATTAGTTCTTTACTTCTCTATACCTTCAATTTGCAGCATATAAATTATTGAGCGAGAAAAGGAATTGCTGGAAATTTATTTCTATGTTATATGAACTTTAAATCAATGAATCAGTTAATATAGGTTTATTTCTCAACACCAGGTTCTTACAGCTTTTGCATCAGGACGTGCTACAGCATTAGTTGTTGATGGGTAAGAAATCTCACGTTGATGACTAGTAGTTTGGATCTTAATCTCTGGTGATTTTAATACACATAGCTGATCCTTTTTTTTATTTCTGTTTTTTCATTTTTAAATTGTAAGATATATATGCTCAAGAGTAAAGTTATCGTTTTCAGTGTGTTAGATGTTTTTTGTCACTAAACATAGTTAATTGAGAGCAAGTGACTTTACTTTATTTAGTAGCTGGTTAAAATGTTATATATGCAATATTGTAAAAATAAATGACACTATCAGAAAGCTGTTGTCTCAAATTTTCTGATTTTATTAGTGGGTGCAACTTGATACTCTCTGTTAGTGGTGATATTGACTTACACTTTAAGCAATGGATGTGATATTAATGAGTATTCTCAAGGTTTTGAGCTGTAGGTTATCATATATGGACACAAAAACACTTATACCATGTTAATGACATTATCTCAGTTTTCAGTTATTAACTATAAGTCCATAATTGGTTTTATTAACTTCTCTAAGAATCTTTATTTATTTATTTTGGGAAACCCCATTATTCTTACACCATCTGAGGCACCTGTTTTGAAAAGAAAATTGTTCTCAAGTTTCAAATTGTGGAAAAATGAAGAAACTTTGGTTTAGCAAAGGTTTGATTCTTCAATATTGGGAGAGAACAAGAGAACAAAATGAAGAAACTTTGGTTTAGCAAAGGTTTGATTCTTTAAATCTGACTATAAAATAATATTGTGTTGAGAAGATCTATCAATGATGAGAGTGGCACAATCAATCGTTTGTTGAACTTTTGGAAGACTGAATGATGTACGTGGACTGTTTAACAGATCATGAAGAGGACAACTGTTTTGGTGAGAAAAAACTTCGGTTGGATTTATTTTGTAAGTATAATGGATATATGATGGAATGAAATTCTGATCAAGCCATTATCTTGATATTCTGCTGTAGGATGGTTTGAATTCAATCAAGTGATTGCACAACACAACCAAAATTTTGAAACTTGGGAATAACTAGGCATAATGGAAGTACAAATATGCAAGTATTAAGTTCAAGATTTCATAATAACTAGGCATTGGTATATAATATTCTTAAGCACTGAAGATATTTAGGTATAACATACCAAGATATTTAGGATTTAAGTTTGGGATGAAAATTATGAAAGGATGGATACAATTTGTGATCTATAGAAGTTGACATAGTCTAAAACTCAAGATGTGAGATGCTTGTAATGGGATATTGAATCTAGTGTTGCAATTTTATACTTACATATAGGATGGCGATGATGGATACAATTTGTGATCTAACGCCATAAAGAAAATGAGGCATTTTAAAGAAATTGATCTCGTTTTATAAATTTGGTTCACAATTTGTATAGCATGAATCTATTTGATTCATCGTGTGATTGTTACATAATTACATATCATCAGGAGTGTTAGAAATTTCTCTTAATTGTCTCGTTTTGGTGATTTAATGTGATGAGCCTTTGCTAGGTCACAAACTGAGGTCCTTCATTTTTTATATGAAATTTTTCAGGCTAAAGCAATTTGGCTGTTTGAGTATTTGGGTGTTATTTGGACTTCTCTACTTGAACTAATTGTGGCGATTTGCAACATTTCCTATTTGAAATTCCACACTTTCCCTATTTTGTTTTCTTTTTTTTTGCCGGATGTATTGTTCAAGTTCGCGATTACAATTTCTCAATTAGGTTTAAATTTATTCTATTGAGCATTTTGTTTATGCTATAGACAAATCATTTACATGATAATTTTGAAGTTATTTTCATTGTTTTTGAGTCGTGCATTTCTATAAAATTTACAATTCATAATTTGAAAATTCGCCTCTGATTCTCAATTCTGTTCTTATGTTTATGAATGCTCATTGCTAGCTCTTGGTTATTAAGATTATTTGTGTTTGTGTCAATCATTTTTTTTGGTTGCCCACCATGTGTTTGAGGCTTTGCCCCGACTAATCCAGATTCGATCCGTGTTGCGCACCTGGCTATGGTGGGAGAGTTTTCCAATAGGGGGGTAACTGCATTCACAAGGTCTCGAATGTGATTTTTATTCTGCGGAATTATTTCTTGGGAATGTGATTCCCGAGAATATTGAGAAATTTGTTCGGATGAGTTAAAACATTTATGGGATTATTTTACAATATTCCCGTGAATATTGCATTCTTGTGTTTGGTTCAACTTTGATGTTCTTGGGAATGTTTAGTACTTTTCTAAACATGCCCTTGATTTTTTATCCTTGCAAATATGTGTATCCTCCTATTTGTTGTTTTGTTCATCAAATCCTGTCTTTTCACTTCTTTCCCAATTCTTTCTTGATTTCTCCATTATAGAATTTTGATGCTCAAAACCATTAACCATACTGGATGCATGCACATGTGATTGTTTGGTTTGGGCAGAAGGATAATTTTTTATTCCTATTTTTATTTTTCATTCCCTAACTTCGGACAAGGTAGAGAGCATAACTATATTTTTCTACATACACACATTTTTCTTTAAAAAAATTGTACTCTGTTTCTGCATGATTAAAAAAATAATTCTATCGAAATTTTAATATGCAAATAGCATTAATAATGTTATCGAAATTATTAATTCAAACATAATTGACATAATTCTCAAAACAACAAAACAAAGTACGCTAAAATAATTAGCTAAGTTTTGCAAAGGTAGTTTAGTCAATTTACTTAGAGTAAAATAATCTCATCCCATGAGATTAGAGTATTCCCACCCCCTTAGGCGGGATTAAAAACCTAAAGATTCATGAGATCATTCTTGGGAATATAACATTCTGAGGATTATTTTTTTTTAAGCTGCGTACTAAACGCAAGATTATCTCCGAGATTATTTTTTTAGACCGTGTACTAAACACTTCCTTAGGGTCTTGGGGCATCTTTTGCCTTTTACTTCCTTGCTTGCATCACCCATAATTGGATGAAACTTTGGGTTGGTTATGTATGAAGGACAACTCACCTGTCTGTGTTACTTTTGTGACACATTTTTGACAATTATTATTAGTATTTTTTCATGTTCAAAACTTCAAATATTATTATCTTTTGGTAAGACATGTGAATATGACTCAGCGTGACATTGTTTGCACCCAAGTTGAGTACACAACTTAAGTATAGTTGACACAGAAAAGGGAGAAGACCAAAATTTAAGTAGAATGACGGATTATAAAGCACATTTTAATGAGGAAATTAATTTTTTTCCCCTCATCTTTGTTGTACTTGAGTATTTTGAATATATGTATATATATACATAGTAACAACTTGTTATATAGTGGATTCAATTTAAAAAATAAGAGTGTAAGATGAATATAGAATGATACTAGTTGTGTTTTTTGTAGGAGTATAGCATTATTAAATTATAGGCCATCTCATGTCATAATCTAATATCTAATATCTAATCTAATATATTTTTTAAAATTAATGTGTCAAGAGTGTGTGTTAGATGTCAGTGTTAGTGCTTGTGCTTTGTCTTGAATAGGATTCAAAACTCCTTTTAAACCCTCTTTTGTCTTTTCTCAAAAGGACTTATGTAAAAATTGTTTAAGTTCATATTGCCCAATAGTGCATGCCAATGGCTTGCCATAACTGGGCCAAATATAGTTGGCAGCAGGCATTGAGAAATAGTGCACCTCCTCTACAACTATGGACATGGACATCTTTCTAGGACCCAAAATTTTTATGTTCATTATCTAATATTCCTCTATACAATGCTGGAATGAATGCTGATGATTACTTTTCTTATATATTCTCATTTACTCAGTGGTGGTGGATCAACTACTGTTGCTCCTGTAAATGATGGTTATGTTCTTCAAAAGGTATTTCCTATTACCCAAATTCTTCATAAAAAATTGTACTTTACTGTTTCATTTCTTTGTATGAACCATTGATCAACGTTTCATAACCGGCTAGACCAATGACTAGTTTGATTTAAGAGTTAGTATTCAAAACATGTCTCATAAATATGTGTTTGAGTGATATTTGATATGATGTAATACATGGATACCAGGAAACACGTTGTTTCAGTTTTTGCAGTCATATAGTTTCTTTAATATTTTTAGCTAATAAAACAGATTTTAGTGTTATGATAACAGTATTTTATGATGATTTCTGAAACAAAGGTGGGCTATCTGTATGTTTTTTTTTTTTTGGCCAGGGGCTATCTGTATGTGCAAGTTACTAATGCAGTTATTGCTTAACTGCGAACTTCTAAATCTATTATTGAGTTTCAATGTGTTTGTTAGCTAATATTTGTTCATTTACGTTGTATATGTATGTTGACTTTTATTCCCTTTTGTGGATAATATTTTAGGAACTAAAGGATTTTTGTTTCATTATAACCTTGTATTTAGATTGGATCCTTCCTCATATTGCAAGTAGTACTATCTGGTTATTTATATTATTTACCCTTTTATAAAAACCAAAACAGGCTGTGGCAACTTCTCCTATTGGAGGAGAATTTCTTACAGAGTGCTTGATGAAAAGTTTGGAAAGTAAAGGTATTGCGGTGAGTGGCAAACATTGGGCTTTTTCTTTTTTGAGTTCTGAAGTTCATTTGATGCTGAGTTGCTATATTTTTATCCACCTGTTCATGTATTCCTTTTCTTGGTCATTGTAGATAAAACCCAGGTATTCCTTTAAGAGAAAGGAAATTCGGCCTGGAGAGTTTCAGGTATATCAAGTTGCATTTCATCAACTATAGCTTCCAAGATTTTGTTATTCTTGAAGGACAGAGCATTCTGAGTTTTTTTTACTCTCTATTTTCACCAAATTTCAAACTTCGGCTACATGAAGCTTTAACCTTTGTGAGATAACCTTTGTTGTTTCTTTTAACTTTATGAATCACTTTGTTGCTTAAATTAAGCAGTTATGGCTTATATACACATATATTTGGTTTGCTTTTTCATATACATGCAATGGTCAAAGGTTATGCTTCACGCTTGTAATATCTTTTAGTATATGATTCATGATTCATTGCTGCAATTTTTTATATTAATGATTTTCTTGCCCTCTTTAATTTTTCTTAAACTTCACAGATTGTAGATGTTGATTTTCCAAATACAACTGAAAGCTACAAACTTTACTCCCAGGTCTGTGGACGGCCATAGAGTTTCTGTTCAGATAACATATTTTCTATATCTTTGCTGACTGTTTCCATGTGACAGAGGGTTATTGCAAGTGATATCAAGGAATGTGTGTGTCGAGCTCCAGATACTCCTTATGATGGTTTGTGTACCCATTTTCTTCACATAATATAATGTTTTGAATCCCATTGATCCTGTAGATTGTATTCTTCCGAAGATATATATGGATAACTAACATATAATGGCATTTTATAGAATTTTTACTCGTATGACTTTTCAATATCTATAATTCCTTTCCAGTATAGTTTTTTAAGATTATTCGATCTTTCTGGTTTTAGTACTGTATCATAACCAATTTCTTTTGTGACAATCCTTATTTTTATGTTTTATGGCAGAGAGTGCATATTCAAACATCCCTATGACCCCATATGAGCTTCCTGATGGCCAGTGAGTCCAAGTTAATTTTTTCTTAAAGAAATTATAGTGTACATTGGAGTGCATTTCAACTTTGAACCACTTGCTTTCTTTCAGCATCTTTTCATTTGAAACCATTTTTGTTGTATTTTATGTTTTCATTATTATAACTTAGTATTGCATATGACACAGGACTATTGAAATTGGAGCTGATAGATTCAAGATTCCAGATGTTCTTTTTAATCCATCCCTGGTTCAGGTTGTAGCCTGCATGCACAGAAGATCCTCAGTCTGATTTTTTATTTTTCAACTGATAGTGTTTGTGATATGATATTCTAGGCTTCATTAAATGCAAAATTTTGAGAACTAGTTGGGTGAATCATGTATTCTCAAAATAAATTTAATTAAGGAATGTTGTGAATTGTTGATTGTGGAGATTTTCTCGTGTCTGTTTTGTTCGAAGGCTGGGGCTTGGGATTGAAGACTGCATTATAAAATTTGTTTTATGGCCTAGCTACTGAAATCCTAATATCCTTGTAATGAAAGTGGATCTTGCATGTGTTTTTTTCAGTCAGCTGCGCTTCCTAGCTGTTGCTTCAGCTGACCATTTTTTGCTGGAGAACAATTTACCTATCGCACTATTGTGACTTCCCTTTGGGATAGGGTGACACTCTGGGATATTTAGTTTTCGTGCGGAATATATTAGGCTTCTTTGATTAATCATATCCTAAGCATATAGGCAAAGAAATTGTTTGCTGCCAAAGTATTGATGTGGCTAGAACATTAAATGTGGTAGGTGAAGTTGGGGTCTTTAAATATGTATGCAAATCCCATTGTAGTGCACTGATCTATTCAAAGTAATTCAAGTCAATTCAATTCACTCCATTCAGAAAACAGAAATTCAACAATTATAACCTAATATTATATCCACTCAAACTGTATTTCTAGTCTTTGTTAACTTTGGTTTTGATGTTGTTTTTCATCTTGTTTCTTTTCTGTAGATGTGTAGTGACTTATATATGACTGCTTTTGCAACCTGATTTAGGCTTGTTAGTTTCTAGTTTCCTCTACTCAGTTTGGAGCTAAAATTATTAGCTTCTCAAAGGTTTTGCCCATAGAACATTGGTTGCATGATGAAGCTTTCTATCAAAGTCCTGTATAAGTTTCTGAGTTCCTAATGTGAAACCACCTTTAGCTATGTGAATTCTATGGTGTTGAATGCATTTATATTTACTACGTGGCCGGTCGTTCGGTTTGTCAGCGTGTTTCTGTTCACTAAATTTCTTTTACTGCTCTAACATAAACAACAGACAATTCCTGGGATGGAGAGCTTCGCAGAGATTGCTCCTTCAGTACGTGGTCTGCCACAGATGGTAATTAAATAATTAAAGTGCATGTCCTCAGGCTTTGGTTTTTCTTCTCTCCTTTGACATGATTCAATTCCTTTCTTGTTAAATGTGCAGGTTATAGAGAGTATTAATAAATGTGACGTGGACATCCGAAGAGAATTATTTAGTAGCATACTGGTAATGTTGATCATGTCATCTTGTTGTGCATGCTTAGGCACGTTGTTGCTCTACTCTGGATAAAATTACTTTAGCATGTACATCTTTGGTGCATAGTTGCTATTGGTCTGGCGCAGGATGGTCAATGGCATTTGCCACTTTCCAGTGTTGTGCCACTGTTTCACATTGTTGTGCCATGCTACCCTCATAGCATTACATAATTCAAAGGGTGCTGTGTACCATGCAGCGCACACTAAAATGTTGATCCAGTTTTCTTCTCCTTTTTGTCTTTTCTTTTCCTTATTTATTTATCTTTCTTTTGCATGCAATGGTTGTGTCCATGAGCCTCTATACATGTGTTGTGGTTGTTAGCTACTTTTTACGTGTTCTTTAATGGACTTGGGGGTGGGCCATGTATTTGGGTTATAATTGTGAGTTGATTTTTTGTTTTGTTTTTTTCAAATCATATGCAGCTAGCTGGTGGTACAGCTTCAATGCAACAATTGAAGGAACGCCTTGAGAAAGACTTGCTAGAGGTAAAATTTTTTACCAAGCTGATTCCAGTTTTATCCACTGAATGCCAATTTTCTTGTTAGTACTGAATTTGAATAAGTTTAGGTGGTTTTCCCACTTGACACTATTTGTTTCTGCTGCTTTAATAAATTATTGAAATTTTCATTACATCTCTATTTGGTGGGTTCTAAGCCCTTGATTCAGAGCCACCAGGATCTACTTTTTTAGCTTTGCCCGCTTCCATCAGTACTAGTCGTACATGATCTATTGTTTTAATACAGAATGCTCTGTTTGCTGAAATTCTAAAAATTTGACTAGAGACTTGTAGAACTTGTAATAACTAATATGTGTTCTTATCTTAGAATTTTCTGCATGATAGGATTTATGTTTAAAGAAACCTTGAGGAACAATTGAAAACATTTCATACTAAGTTGATTTCTGATGGTTTATTTTCTTAAAATATGAAAGTGAACATAATTTGATTGCATGTCATCTGTCTGTAATTAATGTGGAAAGTATATTAGAAATTATAGCTCTCCAATTTTGCTGTCTAAAATTTTTTATGAAATGAACTTTTAAGTGGAAAACATTCAGATATTATCACAGGAGTCAGGTACAATTTAGTAAGTTATGTAATTGGGACTGTTTGAACTCAATTTCTCAAGCATATGACTGTATGTGCTCATAAAAGATTATAAAAATAAATCTTAATCTGACTAGGTTATCATTTATTATGCAGGAGTCCCCTCAAGCTGCAAGAGTAAAAGTGTTGGCCAGTGGAAATGCAACTGAAAGGAGGTTCAGGTGGTTTCAATCTCTGTGGCAATTTAGTTAATTATGCTTCGGATGGTTAATTATGCAGCTTTTGTTACGATGGCCTTGACACTAGATTTTGGAGTGTTTTGGCTCACTGTAAAGAAATGTTGTTTTAATATGTTAATCAGTAAGCTTTAATGCTCCATGGTGAGGATGTGATTTCTGAATTAACTATATTCCCACCAACAAAATTAGAATCTACCTGAGCTGAATAAGGAGAATGAGGCGTCCAATCCTATGAGTTTGATCCCAGCTCTGAAACCTGAGTCATGAGATTTGAAATAGATTCCATTTATATTATAATAGGAGAAAATCAGAAAATCCATAGAGGAGACAATCCTTTTCTTGATTACCTTCTGTCTTCTGCCCTGTCTTCCGAATCGGTTTCGATTAACTTTTGTTGCATACAAAGACTACCCTTGAAAGCTAAGTTTATATACACTAGTTTTAAGCAGATTTCACTGACTCTCTATTCACGCCTAAGAAGAATCACAATTGTTGCTGTCAATGGACTTGGGGCTCAGTTAGAGGACAGGCATTCCATGTTTTTCAACATGGTGACTATTTTCATAACTTCATAACTAAGTTTCCCACGAGGTCCATAAAAAATTAACACATTTGTTGAAGTGGTTATGCCTACATTTAATGCAGTATCATGTTATACAATTTGTGAAATAATTTTTTTTGTACTAATTTGGCTGTAAAATTATGTTCTGTTTCCTTTCCTATGACTAAATGAACCTATAACTTTAGATAATTCACTGAGATAAAATGACAAATTAAGATTCGATACTGCATGTGAAGTTCGGCCAAAGACTTCGATTTCATGAAGATTTGTGGGGTATATGTTGTGGTGCCTCGTTGGACTATTATCTGCTTCCCATTGATTGACTTTGTGAACCTAGATTTTGGGGTTTTTATTTTGCAATACTGCCTACTTTGGACTATTCATTCAGATATATTAGGAGAGACAATACTGCCTGTGAAGTGGGTCTAATTTCTTATTTCATGAAGATTTTGGGGTTTTTATTTTGCAGCTTAGTTAGACCAGTTTTTCTGATTCCTTTTGTATGACTTGAATGCCGACATGTTCTGTCTTTGCATATTTCCATAGTCGGCTATATGGATCATCTCAAATAGTTGAATGCATATAATTTTCTGATGCAAAACATTGTAGTTTCTAACTCTAGGCTAAGAAAATTCTCAACTCTTTCCACTCCCTCCTGCACCATCAGTACTAATTGATTATATTTCCCTAAAATCAAAGTGGAAAGACGTGCATGTCTTCTTTATGTATGATAATGATTGTATTTTTACTCATGATATTGGATTGTGCAGTGTTTGGATTGGTGGAAGCATATTGGCTTCTCTTGGCTCTTTCCAGCAAATGTGGTTCTCAAAGTCCGAGTAAGTATCAATCCTTTTTTTTGTCAAAGGCGTCTAAAATTTATCATTTGATTATATATTTCTCACTTACCTTGACATTTAAATCTGCTAAAAATAGGTACGATGAGCATGGAGCTTCCTATATCCAGAGAAAATGCCCATAAGTTGCTATTGATGTGAATACAGGTTTTTTATTCTGCCATTGTTGATCTGCATATTCCAGGAAGTCCTCTCTTGAACCATATTTATCCTTTCTTATTGACTAGCCTTTCCCTTAGCACCATTGCTTACTAAATTTCTTGTCCTTTAATTGCTTCACAGTCTAGCTGCATCTGTAATTTATGTTGATGTAACTCTACTTGTAGTCTGTATTTATCAATTATCTAATCTGTACTAACATTGCACAGAGTTAGGATCACCATTTAGATTATTAGCATTGAATGCTGTTATATGTTTAATTCTTCGTTATTGAGCACCAGTTTTATTTGGGAAGAGTTTTATAATATATATTTATGGAACCTCTTGTTGATCTGGTTTCTATTTTCTCAGTCATTTTCATTGCCAAAGTAGATAATGTCCTGTATGTCCACGCATGGACAAGTGAGTTTTAGCCTTTTAGGCGTAAAGGCCTTCGATAGATTATTTCGGCTTTGACATGAATCTTTATCTATATGGGATCTATATGTTTAATTCCTTGTTAATGAGTACACGTTGTATTTGGCATGTTTTATAATATTTATTGAACCTCTAATTGATATGTTTTCTATTTCCTCCGTCATTTTCATTGCCAAACTAGATTAAGTTCTGTATGTGCATTGGACACGATCATGTCAAAAGGCTTTGGGTAGATTATTATGGATTTTATTTATGGATGTGTGTAGTGTGAACCATGTTTTTAGCTAGCATGTGATATGTGAAGAGAAGGGGAAGTCGTCAATTGCTTGAACCTAGTTGGGTACTTGAAAGCATTTTGAAATTTTCACTAGGTTTAAATTCAATTGTGCACCGTGATGATATCTCACTAATACCACGATAGAGTTTCACCTGGACAATTTGTTACTTATTTTTTTTCTAAATACTTATTGGTTTTTACAACAAATTGAGAACTTTATTTGGGTAACAATGCACACTCTAATCACTAAAAAGCACCTAAGTACAAATGAACAAAAAACAACAGCAAACACCAGTAGAGGCCACAACGTCCATCTCCACTAAGCTCATCATCCTTAACTATCACAACCATCCAACGCTAGTATCAAAGCTCAGTAGCAATGGATTGAATTCACTCAATCCGAAGGCTACATACACATAGTAGCCTTTATTGCCAGTCAATTGATGACTTTATTAGCTTGGTGAGAGACAGAAACAAGAGGTAAATCCTTATGAGTATTAGAGAAGTGTCTCCACTCTCCTTTACAATACCATGTATCTCCAATCACAACCTTTCCCATCACTATTAAGCATCTCTATCACCAAGTTTCACCATCCTAAAGAAAATATCATTACAAGCCTCCAAGAAAACTATAGTCTCAACTGTAAATGCAGAAGCAGCTTTACCATACCATAGATCCTCTTCTAATAACATTCTCCTTGAACCCTCCAAGAAACGCAACAAAGCTTTTGGACCACCATCCCCTCTTGCTCAAAGAGGAAGAACATTCCTTGACCAGTATACTCCCTTGTTGGACCATTAGTGTATGTTTGGATCGAGGATTAAGGAGGAGAAGGAAAGAAAGAGGGAAGCTTTGAGATATCTTCTTCTTGTTTGGAAAGAAAGAGAAGAGGATGAATCATTCACCTTCTCCCTTCACAAAATCCAAATTCTCCAAATTAGAGTATTTTGAAGGAGTTACTTCCCTCATTATCTTCTCCTTCTCTCCCCCTTCCTCCCTTCCGGTTATCCAAACAAGTATGTTTGGATTGGATATTAAGGAGGAGAAGAGGAGGAAAGGGGAGAGGAATGAGACATTTTCTTGTTTGAAAAGTAAAAAATTGAAGGAAATGATAATGAGGGATTAATTTTTAATTTTTCATTCTCTCTTCATAAATTTCATATACCTCAAATTGAAGTATTTCGAAGGATCCAAATAAAGGGAAGGGGTATGCAGGCTTAAGCTCGCTCTTCTCCCGTCACAAATTTTTAATACTACCAATTGAATTATTGTAGAGGAAGAATACAATGAGAGAATAAAAAGAGATTAATCACTCATTCCCTTCCCTCTCCTCCCGTTATCCAAAAAGGACCCTTAAGAAGATTCTAGATTACCATCATAACATTACACTAACAATTCTCAACCCTTGAGTCAATGTTCACAAACCCCACTTGGGATCTCCCTTCTCGGGACCTCTCTTGGCTATGGGAGAAATTCCTTCTAAACTAGCTGAGAAAACTGGAATAAAGAAAAAAGTGTAAACTATGTATGTTAAGGGAGAAATGTGATGATTCCTTTGGAGACTTCATCTTTGCGAAATCAAAAAATGCTCGTAAGAGAGGTATATTGGCTCCATGCATAGAATAACAATAATGCTCTAACAATGCCATGATGATCAGGAACCAATCGTCTCCAAGGAGAGCCCTCCTCCACGCACTAAATTCAATCGACCCCTCTTCTTTTGCATTTCTTGCTTTGATGACCTGGACAATCTCCATGAGATATTGAAACTCTAGTACAACAAAAGTAAATCAAAGCAAAATTGTAATAATAGCAAGGTTATTAAAACCGGACCGGCCATTGAACCGGCCGAAGGAGGGGTTCAAGGTTCAATGGTTCAACCGGGGTTCAACCGGGGTCGGACCGTTGATANAAAAAAAGAAAAATAAACCAGGACCGGTTCAACCGGTTTACCTCCAGTTCAGGCCGGTTTCACCGGTTTTTTGCCAGTTCCCTCCGGTTCTCTGCCTGGCCAGTTATTAAACCGACTCGGACCGGCCGGTCCGGTCCGGTTTTAATAACTATGAATAATAGAGAGTTGATGAAAAAGAGACGTAGGTAAATTGATGCAACAACTAATGAGTAATTTTATTTGGCTTATCAACACTATTTAAATAAAGATTAAATAAATAGATTACTCAAAGTATGCTGAGAATCAACAGCAAACTTCAACAGCTAATAAATCCCTAAAAAGTAGGGATATTAGTTTTGACTGAGTAAACTTAAAACTGAAGCAAAACAGAAATTAAAACTAAAAGGAATAAATAATTAAAAAATGCTAAGGACACGTCATTTCCTAAACCATATATATTCAACAATCTCCTCCTTGTTTTAGGAATTGCAAACTCCAACTCTTGTTGCTTGAATTTGTTGAAGTTCAACCTTTTTTTTTCTTTTTGGTATGTTCAGCTTTTGAGGTGAATAGGAAGTTCATTTCTCCAAATGTGACTCCAACTATGGTGGAGCATTTCTTATTCATAACCTTTCTCTTTTGTAGTTTGTTCTTCAACTATGAAGATTTATTTTCTTTGATCATAGATGGCTCCTCCTTTCCTTTGAATGTCATGTGTTCCTTTGTAGCATTTCTAGGAACCTTGGTTTGAAGAGATATCGCTAAATTTGCTTCCTTCTTCAGTGGATTCAATGGGAAGCTTTTGCCTTTCATCTTTGCTTGAATGAGTTTTTGGTTGGTAGGATCTTTAATCACACAATGTTTGTTTTCAAAAGTCACCTTTTAACCCTTTTCAAGTAGCTAGCCAACAATAAGCAAGTTTTGGTTAACACTAGGCACATGCAACACATCTAAAATTATTTTTGTACCTGAACAACTTGGAATGACAATGGTTCTTTTTTCTTGAACATTAATGAATTCAACATTTTCATTTTTGACTTTTGTGGTAGATGTTGGCCTTAAGTTCCTAAAAGGACTCGTCATATGTCATATGATTAGTACACTCATTGTCAATCAACCAATCACCACATGTGTTGTTGTTACTTGAGAAACATGAGGCCACAAAAAGATGGTCCGCCTACTCTTCATCAACAGCTTGGGCATCTACGTCTTGCTCCTTGTTTTTATATTCACAAATTACATCTTCATGCCCAAGTTCATTGCATTTATTGCACCTTACATCAGGCCTTCTCCAACAAACTTGGTCATGAAGATGTGATTTGTGAATACAAAAACAAGGAGCCAAATGTATATGTCCAAGTTGCTAATGGAGAGGAGATGGACCAGCTCTTTGTGGCCTCATGTTTCTCAAGTATCAGCAACACATGTGGTGATTAGTTGATTGACAGTGGATGTACTAACCATATGATGTATGACAAGAGTCTTTTTAGGGACTTAAGGCCAACATCCATAACCAAAGTCAAAATTGGAAAGGACGAATTCATTATTGTTCAAGGAAAAGAAAAGATTATCACTCCAAGTTGTTCAAGTACAAAAGTAATTTTAGATGTGTTGTATGTGCCTACTATTAACCAAAACTTGCTTAGTGCCGCTACTTGAAAAGGATTATAAGGAATTTTGAAAACAAGCCCGACGTGATTAAAGATCCTACAAACCATAAACTCTTTGAAGCTAAAGGTGAAAGGCAAAAGCTTCTCATTCAACCCATTGAAAAAGGAGGCAAATGCAGTGACATCTCTTCAAAGAAAGGTTCCTACAAATGCTATAAAGGAATAGATGCCATTCAAATCTAGCACTAGCCTTAAGGCTAACAAGATGTTTTTGGGAAGAAAAGAAACAAATTTGACTAGAAAGGAAGTGCACCCGGAGAAAGGAAAGGAGGAGTCATCTATGATCAAGGAAAATAAATCTTTGGAGTTGAAGCAACAAGAGTTGAAAATCAGCAAAATCTACGCCTGTGCTCTCTTTCTTCCATGTTCTATTTTAGTGTGTTAAAGATACAATAAGGTTCTAGGTTACCATCATGCCATTACACTTACAATTCTCAACCCTTGAGGAAATGTTGGAGAATCCATCTTTGCAAAATAAAAAAAAAATACTCATAAGAGAGGTATATTGGCTCCATGTGGAGAATAACAATAATGCTCTAACAATGCCATGATGATAAAGAACCAGTCGTCTCCAAGGTGAGCCCTCCTCCTATTGCATTTCTTGCTTCAGTGACCTTGACAATCCATTCTCCATGAGATATGTAACCAACAAGGCAATTTAGTAAACTTCAAACTTGCTGGTAGGTTTGATTCAAAAGAAGGGCAAGCCCCTTAAAGGTCATCTTGATAGATTATACAAGTTCATGATGAAGATCCAATGACTCAAAGATGACGTCACCCTTCATGTGATTTGCAAGGGTCACCAAAATAGTAAATTTTCTACTTGCCTCACTCACAAGCGACTAACAAACTTAGGAGATCTTATTGATATAACACAATAATATATGATTAACGAAGAAACCTTTCAAGCCAAAAAAGCTATATTTGTCACCCACGACTAGACAAGAGGAAGGAGAGAAATGACATCAACAGAGCTAACCATACAAGATACATTACTAAAGATAGTTCGATAGATATTTCTGTTGCAAAGAATGATCTTAACAACCTTCACTGGGAAGACCTAATGATGCGTTTAGACCGCTTCATTCTTCAGCTATGAAGCATGGACACTGACATGGACATGGAACACGACACGTATATAGACACGACGACATGCTAAACTCTCAAAATTACGCGACACGACACGGCATATATTTATATATATAAATAATTGAGTATTCATAATTTTTAATGAAAAATTTAAAAATTACAATTTTTATTTATAATATATGTCATGTATTATTATTTTCTCTTGTATGTCATGATGAAGTCACAAAAAAATTATTTATATTCTAAAATTTATGAATATGTGTCGTGTGGGTGTCGAGTGTCAGACACTGACACGTATCCGACACGATGACACGCCCTCAAAATGAAGTATCATGCTCCATAATTCTTCAGTCTCCAAATAGTGTCCATTCCCGCCGGTTAGATACAATCTATATATATAGTGTGTGACTGTGCCCTCATCCATCAAATTATTTATATAAATATATAAATATTTTTTTATGTATATATATTTATAGTAGTTGATAAATTTATTAATGTATTTATAATAAAAATTACTTAAAGAGTTAGTACAAACATAATTGTAATAAGTTATTTATATAAATATTAAAAATAAATTATTTTTATATATATTAAATAAAATAATTAATTATAAAATATATATAATTACTATGTAAAAATATGTGGCCCCCCCTCCTAAAAGTT
Source organism: Chamaecrista fasciculata (assembly GCA_003254925.1). NCBI lineage: Eukaryota > Viridiplantae > Streptophyta > Magnoliopsida > Fabales > Fabaceae > Chamaecrista > Chamaecrista fasciculata. The sequence continues at coordinate 46,507 of QANZ01002469.1, forward strand.
TCTAGTTCTGCCACTGATCGAAGTGCTTGCACTGATGGAAGCCCATAGTCACAATCATCCAAGGGGAGTAAAAAATTACAAAGAGGGGAGAGGAAATTTTTCATAAAAAAAAATTTATATATATACACTATACACATTATTAGATAAAGTATTTAACTGAATTATTTTAATATAATGTAATATAAATATACAGTTAATATTATATATATATATATATATTTTAATAATAATGACGGACTATAATTATATTTTAACCATTATGAATAATTATAAGTACATAATTGTACATCACACAATCTCGTACTTAACAAAAATTATAACTCAAACTATCAAACTCCATATAATATCTATCACAATTTTGAATATTAAATATAATTATGGGATGAAAAGTGGTGGGTTTGAAAATAAACACATAGAGATTGAGTTGAATAAATATTTGTTGTTAATTAACTGAATAAAAAGAATAAATAGAAAGAGTGCACTGAAAATGAACATCTTTTAAAATTTTATCTAGATTTAAGTTAAATTAAAGTATATGAGAAGTTTTAGATTTCAAAAAATCATAATAATAATATACTTCTGTTATTTGAGATTATTTAACAATTGAATTGAATATATATATATATAGGTATGAGTACTTGTACAAAAATAGGTGTGAGTATGAAATACGATTAATTTTAAAAATTATGGAATACGAATACGACAATATTTATTTAAATGAAAAGTTATAAAATATAAATTTATATAATTTTTTTATAAAAGTATGAATATTTTATTTATTAATCTAAAAAAAATAAAATTTTAATATAACAAAAATAGAATAAGATAAAAATACAATGATATTTTATAAAAAATATATATATATATATATATATATTTATAAAATTTTATTCTCAACCCCACGTTTGACGATGAAGTTCTTGATAATGAATGGTATTGGCTTTAATTAGAGCAAACAAAAAGATCACCCGACTATGTTATGCAATGAGTTTGAAAATAAGGTCAAAGGGTCATTTTGGTCCTAAATGTATGCCCTAATATTTATTTTGGTTCATTATGTTTCAAAATATTTAAATTGATCCTAAATGTTGATAAAATGTTTCATTTTAGCCCCGAACTATTGAATTTGGTCATATTTCTCTCGTCCCCCATTTCAAGTTCAAAAGAATTTTGAAGAGTAACTCGTAGCTCTGTATTCATCGCATTTGAATTTTTTTTTTTTTTGGTAGGGAAATTGGTAGTAAGGGAAGGCACTCACCCAAAGGTTTACTGCACAGGCCTAAACCGCAAACAGTTTTACCCAGAACAACTACTCAACTAGCCCTTGTGCGCTAGGGGATCTCCCTGGGGAGGGATGCCCACCAAGTGGAATTAAGTGGCTTCAGGGGGATTCGAACCCTTGCCCATGATGAGGCAAAGGCTTTTCGTCCGGATCCTTAACCACTTGTGCCAACCCATATTGGTTCATCGCATTTGAATTTTAAATGAGAGAAATATGATCAGTTTTACTTGTTTGAACATGAAAATGAGCGGTCTACTTTTAGGACCGATTTGACATCATTTGCTAACGATCCCAACTGGATAGAGAAACTACTATTTGAGAATAATACATAGTTTTAAATTCGTCACATTTGAACTTGAAACGAGCCATATTCAATAGTTTGGGACCAAAATGAAATATTTTGCCAACATATAGGACCAATTTGAACATTTTGTAACATAATGGACCAAAATGAACATTAGGGCATACATTTAGAAACCAAAATGAACCTTTAACCCTGATAATAATAATGATGAAGCCAAGAGCGATATTAATCTTTATGTTGATCTTATTACACAATCATCACTCATTGAGCTTATGACAATGGAACAGAATACCTATATATGTGATAACATGCCAAGAGCCCTCACCACCTCGACATAGGACATACTAGTTAAATTCTACTCTTTAGATAGCCCTAGAGATTTTTTTGTAGTTAGAGTTAATAACCCTTATAGTAGAATACAATGAGTCAAAGACATATTCACTTGGTTTCACACAGACATACTTGGACTCAATCTTAACAAATGTTAAGGATCGTGATTTAGATAAAATTGAAACTATAGCTAGTTCATGATCGTCAATTGTTCATTAAGGGGTGTTTTGGATAATTGGAGAGGGGGAGAAGGGAAAAAATTGGAGGGGGAGGATTAATCTCCTTCTTATCCTCCCTTGTTTGTGAAACATTTTATTCTTTAAAGTATCTAAATTTGAAGTATTTGAAATTAGTGAAGGACGAGGAGAAGAATGATGAATTAAAAGTTAATCTCTTATTTTCTTCCTCATCAATCTTAAAATTTCCAAATAAGGAGAAGAGGTTACAAACTTCTCTCGTTCCTCTACCTTCTTCTTCTTCGTAATTCTCAATCCAAACATATCTTAAGGTGGACCTTGACAAATTGCTTACTATCAAATTCATATATTAAGGAAGTCCACTACCTAGAATGATTATCCAAAATTATCCATTTGGCAAGTAGAGGATGCTCATTGATTTCACAAATCTGAACTAGAGCTACCTTGAAGAATCTGTACCCTCTACGATTGACCATCTCAGCACAAGCTGCTCAATTTTTAATACACCTTCTTTGAGTACAATTATATCTATCAAAAGCACTCTTATAATTTTCAAATTTTACATCAATTGACAATTTTGTCGGTAATCTTTCACATTTTAATCAATTTTATTTTTTGGCAACTCCTTTTAATAAATTAACAATAAAATTATCATATTTTTTTTTTAATCTGAGTTAAGATTTGAGTTTCTTTTTTATCAATTTTACATTATGTGTTATTAGTCACGTAGATTCTATCGTTAATGTTTGGCTAAAATAAAAGAAAAAAATAAAATAGTAAAAAATTTGAAACATTGAGGATGAAAATTGACTGCAAAAAAATAAAAGATTGGGGCGAAATTAACAATTGGTGTAAAATTTAGGACTAAAATTATACTTTTGCCGTTATATTTTGATGAATCTTGCTAAGAATCCTACCAACATAGAGAAGAGAACCTTTGTCACGAATGAAGGGGTATATTATTATTAGGTTATGCCATTCAAACCAAAAAAAAAAATGCAAGTGATATGGACAAATTCTTTGTCTTTTAAATAAAGCAAAACCTCAGTTTACGTTAACGATGTGGTCATCAGATCTTTCAATAGTTGCAAGAGGCTTGACCCCCAATAAATGAGTATTCGACGTTACCTAGGGGAAGTTCTCTAATTCCTTTGAGACTTTAAGAGAAATTGAGGCAAACTCGAAATTTTGTTAGGCAATCCCAAACATGCATTTCACCTAGTGTTGAAGAAATACAATGGTTGAAATATCTTTCAAGAAGTGTCCGTGCTTCATAGGTTAAATGTAAGTAAAAGTTAAAAAAAAAAGGAGAAAGAAAGATGAATGGAACAAATATTAACTCCACCATTCATAACTCATACTTCACATACTTCACTCTACCATGAGTCCTACATCAACTTGAACTCTCCAAGGCTTTTTAGAAAATTATATGCATAAATGTCATTCTTAAAAGTTTTTTTTTTAATTGTATAATCATATTTAATTACCTGACAAGTTTGAACCTTAACTTTATTTTTAGTTCTAATTTTATTTTAAATAAGGTTACTAGACAACGATAGGAGCCAGAATGTTTCTTCAGTAGATTAACAAAGCAATTAAAACTAACAAACAATTGTAACTTCCGGTGAACCACTCAATGGAAGGTGGGTATATATAGGTAATGACAGCAAACACTAACAAATTGGCAATCTAAACGTAGGACAAATACTCCATGAACTATATGAACAAATTGACAAATAATTTAAACCAAAGAATCATACATAAGTTTAATTTTCTTTCTAGTTTCTACAAAGACCTAATAAAAGTGGAAGTCCCAAACATAGCCAAACTTGTAGTTACTCTTACAATAATGATAATCATGTAACAATTTTAACCAACAATGTAGTCTGGCCATTATAGGAGCTGCCAGTCATCCTCATGAGCACACGCACCAGCATCACTCACAGGCTCACCAATAGAAACATCTTCACGGAATCTACCACTATCACCAGCCACATCAATGCCGGAAACTTGCTTCAAGAGGCTCCGTGACTGAGCCACCGTGAATAGTGGGGCACCATTTGATTCATCAGCTAGCTTGGAAGCCCGGAGACAGAAATCATCGAAATCATCTGGCAGCCACCATTGACAAATGAGAAAGAGTCAATAAAAAAAGAAAACAAGAGCTTATGAATTAGCCACTGCAGCAAAAGTCTTCAAATTAAGCCAAAGTAATCAGAAAACCTTTGTTTCGGCAGTAAAATCCGATGGCCAAGGAGGGGTCAATCGAGTCTAGTGGTATGTGCCTAATGCCACTGCAAGAAATTTAAACATTACAGACAAAGAATGAAAAAATTGTAGAAATTAAACATACAGGTTGGACCTACTTGGTGTGGTATGATGAAGTATTAACCTCCTGATTCTCCCCATTAAAATTGACGGCCTGACAACCACCAATCAGAACATACCAAGTGAGAAAAGAATGCAAAAACAGCCCCCACAGAGCCTAAAAGCAGCATGATCAAAGATATGCAAAAGCAATTAGATCACAAAAACCATTATAACAATTATATGATCCTTCTATGGGGCCACACTAGGTACACTATGTGGTGGCCACCATTTCTTAAAGCTGATGCAACTCCAGCGCATTGAATATTTTACCTAGCTGAACCACTGTAAGCATAGAGCATCAAGTGTGAATATGCCCAAGCCAAAAAGTGGGAATTGTGACAGGTGACTAAGAGAGAAGGGAGAGAACAATTGAGGTAAAGCATTGAAGAAATAGTGGCAGAGTCAGAGGATTGGAAACTGATTGCTTAGTCTCTAATGCATGCAGGAAAAAGAAGATAAAAACAGAGTCGTTCAATACATTCTTTCATGCCCGTTATCTTTTTCTGCACACCAGGCCAATGTGTATGCTTTTTACCAATTGGTGTTTCTTTAATATAAGAGATGAGATACATACAGATTGCAAAGACCAAATTTAGATGAACCTAAACAGAAATTTAGATAAAAATTTTTTAGAGGTACCTTTTGTCCCAACATTACTCCCTATTCCATTTTCTTTTGGGTAACGTTAAAGAAAGTCCAACAAGGCAGGCAAAAACTGAAGCGATAAGCAGAAAATCAAACAATGAAGTCAACCAATCTTAACAAGCTAAATCATGAGGGGGAAATATGCTCTGGGTAGCACAAAGCTGTAACTAACCAGCTATGGCAGCTCTTGAAGCAGTAGGCTACTGGACACACACTGTGTTAGATACTATTTTATAAAATACTATCATAAAAGCACATTTGGTGGCTTTGCTTTTATTTTTTGGTAGGTTTTGATGACAACCATACTCCACTAATTGTTCGCATTGTGTTGGTTTGAATCCAATTACACATAATTTGCAAAAAAAATAAATTGAATGTTCCATGTGATTAAAGAAGATTTAGCTGTGACAGCATCACATATTATGGACCACTAGGAGAAAACTATCTGTATGGCCAAACAATTATTATAATTAATATTCTGTTAATCTATTTTCAAAGAAAACAAGAAACGATGCACCACATACAAACCACCATCAGCTGAGCATCTATAGACATTTTACTAAATTGTGCGAGTCAAAATCTTTCAACCATGTAAATTTTTATAATGTCCGAGGCTGAGAAACTCGATAATGGCATTGGCACCAGAGAATCAATCGAGTAAATACTTGTCATCTGCTCGGCAATCAATCTTTTCTTACTTTTGTTCATTTATGTTCCTTGATTTATTTGCAGTGAATAGCAGTTCAATTTGGTTATGTTCCTATGGGTGGAATGGAGCAATTGTAACAAAAGATTTTCCTGTACACACCAAAAATCATCTCAAGCTCCACTAATCTCATTCCTCTAGTACACAAGTACTTACAGCTTGATCTTAACTGTGATAACCTGTTTCTGTATTCTAGTCAACAATCTACAAGATTAACTTTAAAAGTTGCTTCTTGGTATTCAAGCCAAGATTAGATAAAATAACTATCTGATCCCATGTTTTAATTCTCACAAAAGAACTCAAAAACTGATGTTTTACTCCATGATTTTATTTTTCAAAGACAGCATATCTACATTAATCTGATAAACAATCAACAAATTCATCAGAACAAATCTACTTAATCTGATTTCAACAGGAAAAACTTTGGCGTATAATGTTTTAAACATGTCAATACAAAATCTACTAAAATCTCAATAGATTAAGGTTGGTAAGGACTTATAATTTTAATTTGACATAAGGGAATGGCTTCCATTGTCAGCACAAACATCTGTTGAGATAAGAAACAGAACAGTTTCCAGATTTATGTCACTCCAAAATCCTAGGAGAGGCATCTAAATATGCCAGTAGCCCAATGGAAAGTACTATAGATGCATAAGCTTTCCACAAAAAAAAAACATGATATTCTTAAGAGTCTTCTATTTCCTCCAATATGGCAACACCATAAACACAAATTATGAATTTGGTATATACAGACAGTTAAACAGTCTACAACCCATATAATTACAAGTTGCATATCAATTCCATACCTGCTGAACGTCATGTGGATCAAGGTAGAATGCCTTGTCATTCTGAACACCTATAATATATGTTGAAGCACCTGGTTTGCCACCCAAGATTCCAAGACTCTGGGGAAAAGTAAATGTTGACTGCAATAATGGAATATACCTGATAATAATTTACAGATTTATCTTGTCAGCAATTGCACTTAAGTGATATATAACTCTTAAATTCAGCTTTAAACTTAACGTACCAATGATCCAACATATTACCAATGAACTTTCAGTATGAGTTCAACAACACATATCTATGACTCCCAATCATTAATTATTTTAAATAAGAGCTAATCTAGATGAAATATTCATTAATCATTATATGACAAGAGAATGCAGAACACTATCAATGATCAATAGTTTTTTTTTTTCCTGCAAGGTTGAACATATACTAACAAGTTCTTTAATTGTTGATAAGTCTCTACTAGGGATTCCATAGTCATAAGAAAAAAAATTGTTCTGTGTCTGTGAATGTACTCTTATATTTAAGAAGTTCAATTAACAGATAACCTTTATATGATTGCCTCTTCTAATGTTTCCAATAATAGGAAAACCTTTAAAATAATCATATAGTATCATATGAACTTGGAAAGTTCAAATACCTAGGATTGATTTTATCAAGTCCAAGAACTAAAGGAACCAACAAAAGTAGAGGTGCCCAAGAAACACGGTCTCCTGAGAATTCAGAACAACATTTGGAGGCATCATCAATGCACACAACTGGTGCTCCACCACGCTCCCCATCTTCATCTCCAGAAACAACATATATAGCCATAGGAAGTGGCTGTTGTTCAAGGCTATTTGAATTAGTCTGACTTCGAGCTAGAACTTCCAATGTCCGACACATGGCATATGGGCCCACCCAAGACCCCACAGCAAGGCCATAACATTTGCCAGCTTGAAGAAGATTGTGGATGGAGAAAAAAGATGACTCAGAATCACCAAATAGTTGCAAAATGTCAATATATTCTTGATCTGGTGGCTGCACGTTAATAAAAGCAGTACAATGAGCCTAAATAAAATCAATATAGCAAGAATACTACCAATATACCAGATGAAAGGGAATATCTAAAAAATTGTTAAACTAAAGAATAAAATAGAGGAGAAAAACAGAAACATTAGTGGGTGCCATATTGCATATGAATCACCTAACCTTTTGCAAAGGTTTTCTCCACGATCTACCGAATTTATGAAAAAGTAATGCCTGGGCACAAGGAAACCGTGATAATAGCATTAGTGTAAAAGCAAAATGATTGGTTTAACAAGGAACCATGGGACAGTCACTTAGACTCAAATGATCATTGGAAAGAAAGAATTATACCTGAGCGACAAGCATTTGACAGCTTCGAATCATACATCCCCAATTTACATCACTAGTATATTTTGAATCTCCAATAGCATCAAAACCTATAGATAAGAATGATCTTAGAATTAGTTACAAAGATTCCAGCCATGTCTTATTTGTAATCTGCAAAAAAATCCCCAAAAATTGAGACATCACACCTTTCCGATATGTTACTAAAATTTTTGATGAAAAATCTTGTTCAAATGCTGCAAATCCATTGCTAGTATCTACATCTCCAGATGAGTCAGGCTGTGAGATTTTATGGCAGACACCTAGAAGCCATATATCACCATCTGAGGCTGAAATTTCGGTCCTGCTTGACCCTAGTACACGCTCATGAAATCTCCTCATTGAACCAACAGTAACAACTTTCCTCACGGCAGCTGCCCACCCACTATGTCTAGAATGAACTGCTTTCTTTTCAGAAGCTGATGACTCACTATATGTTTCAAAGATTGAAAAAGGAGATGTAAAGAAGCTTGACCATAAGGAAGCCTTGGGAAACTTACTGTCGATAGCCCCTGCTTTTGAACAAGGAGGCTCCTGATTATTATCTAAAGTTTCTGTTGAGCTTTTAGAAGAACATTTTGCAGCAACAATCCTCTCACACAAACCCTTCATTACCATTATGAACCCACGAAGAACAAGAAAGTTGGCTCATAGAAGCAAACCAAGGTTGTGCCCATATCTGCTAGTAAAGAGGTACAGTAATGAAAAAAAAAAACAACAACAACAACAACAATCCTGACTCCAGAAATAAATACCCATGACTATTGATTAATAATCTATAAACGTTTGGATATCTAAGAGAGAACAAAATAGCAATACATAAAATTCTCATCAACTACCCTGATAGACACAGTGAACTGCAATTAAAAGTTAAAGCTACTATAGATAGAATCAAGGGGGCAATGCAATGTGAGAAATAAAAAGGTCAAATAGCTCTTAATGTCTGCTGTAGCAACATATTCCGATAGGTTAACATAATAATGAAGAAAAAGAAAATTGTCTTCCAATATAAGGGGGTCAACTGATAGTATCCTCCCGCAACCATCCTGCATATCCCTGATTTCTTCTCAATCCCCGTGGTCCCCAATTACACACCCACTTTATGGAGAACAGAAACATATTACTCATGATAATATATAATTGAGGTCCATAAACTAGGGAAGGCCACATTCAGAATCTCAGACAAGATGAACAACATGTAAGTTGAAATTACAAAACAAGGAAATAAAAGAAAAAAATAGCAACAACAGGGTTTCCGAGAAGACCCATAAAAAATCCTGCAAAGGAATTCCAAACTGAGTGTTTCTAAGGAATACCCAAAATAATTGGATGCAATAAAACGACAAATTTCGCACGAAACGTAAATTTTTAAACGGTAAATATCGAGAGAAAAGCAAATCACTCACAGACGTTGCTGAAGAAAAAAAGATCTTGAGATGCCTACGACAGAGTTAGAGGTCCGATCCTCACTTCAGCGAAGAGACTTCGGACTCTCCCGATCATCAATCTCTAATTCCTCGTCTCTCGCAATCTCCTTTTCGTCTTCTTCTTCTTCTTCCTGATTAATCAATCTTCAAACCACAATCCAAAGTATGAAATCTTAACTATACCCTTCGAATGATTTAATATTTTATTTATCCTTCGCTGCTTGGAAAGCTATCTCGATTTTTATATAATCCATGCTTATATTTCTTTTATTAGGGTTCATCATTCTCCGTTTTTAAAAAGATAATACATCTATTATTTTAATCTTTAAAACATAGGATTAAGAAAATTGAATTTTTAAAAGATATGATTTCGATCAATTTAATTATTTTTGAAGTAATCCGAGAATAAATTTTATCATTTTATTTTTTTAAATAATTAAATTGAAAATTTATTATTTCTTATTTATTCAAAATTAAATTATTAATTTACTTTGTAAAATATAATTAATATTTGCACAATAAAATAAAAATAAATTATTTCNATAAAATAAATAACCTAACAACAAAAATCTTAGAAGATATTTTATTCAAATTTAAAAAGATAACAAAATATTGGAGCTAAAATGCCACATGTCAACACTCCTCCTTGTCATTTTGGTGACAAACATCAATCTTTGTTCCATGATTTTCAAATTTTTCCTTTCGTAAGGTATTCATCAATAAATCAGAAAATTGAATCTTTAACTGACAATGAACCAATATCACTTCTTTTGATGGTTGAACTTTTTGAATAAAATAAAATCTCAATAGTTGAATTTTGTTCTTGATAATCAACTCAATCTCCCCCAGCGATGATTTTCGCCAAACTGATATATCACTTGGTTTAGAAACATTTTCAAATTCTGAGATGACAAGATTGCAATTTTGTTGTACATCTTGCAAAGGTCTTGTTTCTTCAAAAGAACCATTAAAAACTGTTTCACCATCAATTGTTGTTTTTGGCACATTCTGAACATTGGCTTCAACTTCATTACATTGCATAATAAATTTCTTATTCTTCATTGGTATGCTCAGTAATGCAATACCATTAGTATCAAAGATGGTACAACTATTCCCTTTAAATTCAAGAGAATATCCTTTTTCCCATATTTGACAAACACTTAATAAATTTTGACTTAAATTAGGTACAAACAAAACATTGGTGATAAGTTTAATACCTGCTAAAGTCTCTATTTTAACCGTGTCTTTGCCTTTCACATTTAGGGACTCTCCATTCCCTATTTGCACTTTGGAGTTGAAACTTTTGTCAAGATTTTTGAAAATTACCTCATTGTATGACATATGATTAGTGCATCCACTATCAATAAGCCAATTGTTGTTGGAGTTAACACTTTGAAAACAAGAGGCAACAAGTAATTCTTCTAGTTCAACTTCAGACTCAACAACTTGAGTTTGTTGATTTTTTTTTTTTTTTTGGTGATTTTGATTCTTCAATTTGCAGACCTTTGCAATATGACTCGTTTGCTTGCAATTTCCACATATAGCATCTGGTCTCCACCAACAATATTTCTCCAGATGATTAGTCTTCTTGCCATGTTGACAGGGAGGATATATTTTTTTGCCTTCTTTATTCTTGAATTATTTGCCTCTAGTTCGTGCCAAAAGAGCACCTTCAACTGTTGTGCATTCTCTAAATATCCTTTGTTGCTCTTGCGCTTGAAGAGCACTCATTAGCTCACATAATGAGATTTCATTTAAGTCCTTGGACTCTTCAAGAGAGGAGATTTTGGATTCAAATCTCTCAGGAAGAGTTACAAGAACTTTTTTTACAATTCTTTTCTCAGGAAAATCTTCACCAAGCAGCCTAATGTTATTAACAATAAGAGAAATTCGGTAAGCATACTCACTAATTGTTTCGTTCTCCTTCATCTTCAAGGACTCGAATCCTCTTTTCATATTTAAAACTCGCATTTGACGTGTTCGATCATTGCCTTGATATTCTTCTTTCAATCTATCCCAAGCCTCTTTTGCTGTACTGCACACCATAATTCTGTAGAACAAAGAATCTGCAACTGAATTTTGAATGAGTCACTTGACTTTGGATCTCTTTGCCTTTTCTTCATTGTAGGATTTGATTTGGGCCAAGGTAGGAATTTCTCGAAGAGGAGGTATTGGTATATCTTGGGAGGGTGATAGGAGGGTTTAGAGTTTGGTTGCTAGATGACATTTTTTATGGACTAAAAAATGGTGTTTAATCCCGAAAGATCAACTATGGCTCTGATACCAATTGTTGGTTTTTTTAAAGGAAGGATTCGAATTTTAAATTTGGGAAAGAGAGAAAGGAGAGTTTTTTTTTTCTGAAAAGGTTGAAATCTGATTGCATTTTATTCCTGACTTCATAATAATTTATACAAGATGAAAAATAACAAACTCCCTAATTTTCTAGGTTACAAAATTCAAACTGAAATGTGAAGATAACAATAATCTTAAATCCTAATTATAAAAATAAAATAAATAACCTAACAATAAATATCTTGGAAGATATTTTATTCAAATTTAAAAAGATAACAGAATATTGGAACTAAAATGCCACATGTCAACATGTTGCTTATTTTCTTAAGGTTAAAGGGTCATTTTGGTCCTAAATGTATGCACGAATGTTCATTTTGGTCCATTATGTTTCAAAATATTCAAATTGGTTCTAAATGTTTGCAAAATGTTTTATTTTGGTCCAAACTATTGAATATGACTTGTTTCAAGTTCAAACGTGACGAATTTAGAGTTACATATTGTTCTAGAAAAGTACTTTCTCTATCAAGTTGGGACCTTCAGTAAACGAGGTCAAATTAGTCCTAAAAGTAGACCTCTCGTTTTATGGTCAAACAAGCAAAGTTGATTATATTTCTCTCGTTTTAAATTCGAATGCGATGAATTCAGAACTAGGAGTTCCTCTTAACAAGCCCTTTGAACTTGAAATGAGAGATGAGAGAAATATGACCAAATTCAAAAGTTTGGGACCAAAATGAAACATTTTACCAATATTAGGACCAAAATGAATCATTTTGCCAACATTTAGGACCAATTTGAACATTTTGAAACATATTGGACCAAAATAAACATAATGGTATACATTTAGGACCAAAATGAACCTTTTACCTTTTCTTAATGGTTTAAAATAGATAAAAAAACCCTTAATTTAATCATGCCCATTGGATTGTTCTGTGTACGTTTAACTGGGTAAACTAAAACCTATGGGCTATTGGGCTATGGGTTTAGTGTGTGGAGGGTCCCACTCACAAAAGCATGGCATTTTTATTATTATTAACTTTCGTGATCTTCTCTTCGCTTGGAAGAGCTTCTCTTCTCCCTAAAGTCTAGTGTGAGAGAGATCTTCCTCTTTTGAAAAGTGGAGGTTTCTTTAATCTTTTTCCACTATAATTCTTCGCTCCAGTGTTCTGTTTGCTTCTAAATTATGGAGGTTGTTCAGTTAGAATCGAAGGAAGGTGATAATATCTAGCTGGAAAACAATGTGAGTAAATCAATAGCTATATCCAAACATGCTCTAGTAGGGAGTTTGATCACAGAAAACGCTCAGAATAGGAAGGTGACAAAGGAGATGATTCTGAAGAGTTGGGGTTATCCCAAAGGACTGCATATTATTGATCTGAGCACTAATACTTGTTTAATTTTAATGAATGTATGACTCTTAGGAGAATACTCCAAGAAGCTCCATGGAATATTTTGGGCTTTCTTCTATGTCTGCAAAGATGGACTCTAGAACTTACCTTACATGAAGTAGATTTTAGTTACACTCCTTTTTGGATTCAAATTCATGGAGTTCCTCTTGAAGGCTTCTCCAAGGAAAATGTAAGGAAAATAGCCAGCAAAGTGGGGGAAATAGAGGAGGTTGAAGATCCTATAGTGGGGAATAAGATTGTTCGTGGTTTCCTTAGAGCAAGGGTGCTGGTTGATATCACGAAACCTGATTCACATATTTTATTAGATTAGTCGCATACTATTCAAATTGCCACATGTTGGCTACTAACTCTCACTCAAATAAAACACTTTAAACAATTTAGATAGTCACATACTATTTAAATTCTCACTTTTTTTTGTGTGTTAGGATAAAGTTTAGGTTGGTCATATGCGGACCTTAGACTCCCACTAGCGACTTTGTTTTTCTTTTTGGGTAAATTACACTTTGGTATCTTGTTTTATGGACCAATTTCACTTTGGTACCTTATTCTTTCAGAGTGACATTTTGGTGCCCTATTCTTTGCGTTGTTAACACTTTGATACCCAAATTTATTTTTTTGTTAAATTTTGATGGCGAAGTCGCACATGACCATCACGTGCACAATAATAAGACCCAAATGTCCATTTCTCTCTCATTTTCACGATTTAGACGCTAAAGCACTCAAAAATTGTGAAACACACTAAGATTCAAAGTGTGAGGATTTTAGAATGTTTTATCGTTTGAATCGTGAAAAATAGACATTTGGGTATTTTTACTCTGCATGTGATGGTTACGTGCGACTTCGTCGACACAACTTAATAAAAAAAACAAATTTGGGTACCAAAGTGTTAATGGTGCAAAGAACAAAATACCAAAGTGTATTTAAAATTTAAAATTTTATATTTATGAAGGAAGGATGAGAATGAGGAATTAAAAGTTAATCACTTATTCTCTTCCCTTGAGTAATCAACTTTCTAAATAAGATGAAGACGTCTCAAATCTTTTTCTCTTCCCTCTCCTTCTCCTCTTAATCTCCAATCCAAACATATCTTAAATTGGAATATTTTGAAGGAGATATCAACACCCAACAAAGAGAGAAGATACGAGGAGTTAGCCTTCCTTGCCCTTCTCCCCCAATCTCTTCCATTCTCTTCTCCTCCTAATTGTCAAACATATCTTAAAAATCATTTTAACCAAAAAAGAAAGAAATAGATTAAAATGAATAAATGAAAAACTAAAAAAACTTAAGTAACACACTAATTCTATATAAAAAGATTATGTATAATTGTATAAATCGATTCTTTCTATACTTTTTATAATTTTTTTAGTGAAGTCACTATTATTCAAATAAACATATTTTTCGTAATAATATAAAATTAGCAGGAAGAAAAAAACACTAAAATTGGATGAAAAAAAAAGCCTCAAATAAAATGAAAATCTTTTTATGAGAAAAAATTAGTATGTTTCTTTTGAGATCAAATAGGATTTAGAAAATCGATAAATATTTTAAATTTAGATTGAGATATTGAAGAAAAAAAAGGAGGAAACATACTTTTTGGTCCCTGAATGTTTACTCAGTCAACTATTTAGTTGCTAAAAAATGAAAATAGACGATTTGGTCCCTAATTTCTTATAAACGTCAACTATTTAGCTATTTAGTCCTTTAGACGTTTTTCGTTAATTAACCTACTGATGTGGTCTTAATTACTGAGTTGGATCCATTAAGTGACACCTTAGCATCCTAATCAGATTTTCACATCAGCTTATTAAAATCTCACTTGCATTCATCTTTGTTCATAAGGTGTTTTCGCCGTCTTCGATGATCAACGATGTTGAGCTGCGACCTTACCACTGGAATTGTAACTGTGCCCACCATAAGGTCCATCAACTAGAAATGACACAATAGATTCACATGGAAACCTTCGACGACCTTAATTACAAATCTAGTAAATCCATTTAAACTAATCGAAACCTAATATAGATGAGAATTATTAAATGCAAATAATAGTAAACAGAGAAATAAACAAATAAAGAAAGAAAGAAAGAAAGAGGGGTAGAATCATACTCAAACCTTGAAATCACGAAACCCTAATTATTTCCCCAACTATATCTCTTAGATCTATGAAGTCTATGTGACTATATGGTGCTTTCCCTAGATAGCGACAACAAGGAATGAAGACAATGAGGAATGAGCAGAACTCGTCGCCATGACCAAGCTCTCTTCACTCTGTGACCTCCTAATTGGATACAAGACATTGTTTCCTAACTTTCTATGGAGGATGCAATCGTAGTTCCGATAGTAAGGTCGTTGCATGACGTCGTTTTCGTAGCTAGGGAGGCAACCTTCAAAGATGCATCGAAAAACGTCGTCTGAACAAAGACGAATGTGAGTAAGATTTCAATTTTTGGGGTGGTGATATTTTATTTCTTGAGTTTTCTTTATTAAACTGATGTGGAAATTTAATTAGGATACTATAGTGTCACTTAACAAATCCAACTAATTATCAATTAATGACCACATTAGCAAGTAATTACCACAAAAGATACGAGGAACTAAATAGTTAGCTCAATAAAAATTCATAGACCAAAAAATAGATTTCTTACAAAAAGAAAAAGAAGTCATTCATAAAATATAGTTCCATAAAAGCCACGTGTCCAATAGAAAAATCCTAGTCACATGACATAAGCACAAATTAGGTTGTAAATTGTAAAATTCCACATCCCTTGGGTGTGCGTTCGACACTTTACCGCGTGTAGCCCTCTTTTTTTCCTCTCATATAAATTGAACTGAAGGGTCCTGAGCTTATCTCGCATTTACTTTCTTTATTAGAGGTTTTGCTTTCTCTTTCTCTTTCTCTCGCGTTCGATTTTCACTCGCTAGGGTTTCCTTTCTATCTCCCGACTGAGTTTAATTCCAGTCTCGGTTTTTGATCATATTGAGATTATTGTCTTAGGGTTCTATTCTCCTTCTTCCTCGTCGATTAGGGTTTAATTAAGGGTTTTCTAGATCACCAATAGTTTGAGGCTTTTTTGGGTGTTTTCATTCGAGTGAAGGAAGCTGTGAACGATGCCTCCGAGGACGGTGAAGCGAGGGGCGGCGGCTGCGGCGAAGAGAGGAGGCAGAGCTGCTAGAGGAACGATGAAGCCTACCCATAATCAGCAGCAGCATCATGAGGCCGCAGAAGAGGTTTTGAAGCATGAAGAGAGGCCTTCTGTAGAGGAGGAAGTCAAGGGCGAAGAGAAGCCTGTTGTCGAGGAGAAACCGGTTGTTGAGGAGAAACCGGTCCTTGAGGAGAGGCAACTGGGTATTGATATGAACCAGGTGGGTTTTGATATGAACCAACTGGCTTCAGAGGCTGAATTAGAAGCGAATCTTGAGACTAATGGGTCGGCTGCTTCGAAAAGTAAGCGCCTTATCTTCTTTATTTCTTTTTTCTTTTTTGTTTTTTGTTTTTCGGGTTGCTTTAATTTTAGTACTTTGATGAATTATTATGAATTCCCCTGTTTCTTTAGATGCAAATTAATGGATATTTCAAACATAAATTGATGTTTTATTTGTTTGAGTTGGATCGGTAAATGATGTGTTTCCCCTACCCTCAATTGTGCAGTGAAAGCTTGTGATTGTTGTTCCTTTGTTCTTTATGATGATGAACGAATGATTCTAGTCAGTGTGCATAAGAAATCAACATAAAGCTTTACCAAATGCATTTATTTGATTTTTTGCGTGTGTGTGTGGACTCGACCACGTTTTCCTGGATTTGGGAGGGCTGTTGGATGGAGATCCTTTGGTTTTTGGACCTATCCCCGAGCATATGGGTTGAATCGTGATGGTGGATTTCTTAGGTTCTATTTCAGATCATGTATGTGTAGTGTTATATTTCATGCTATGTTGATATGATTATGGGATTTTGGAAATAACTTCCAACGGGGAATGAAGAGGATTCTTTATGGAATATGGACTACCTTAATTTAAATAAGATGTTGGAAAAGATAAGTCTGTTTTGACTGGGATTATATGATACCTTTATTTTATGGCAGACAATGAAGAGGAGGTTAAGGAGTCAATAGATGAATATGAAAAAGATGAACGCTTGGATCTGGAGGATAATGATCCAGAGTATGAACCTGAGGAGTATGGTGGAGTTGATTATGATGAGAAAGAAATTGAACATGATGAGGTTCAGGAAGGAGATGAAGTAGAGGATGAACCTGAGGAGAATGTAGGTGAAGAAGAGGGCGATGTGGGTGAGGAGGAAGTTGAAGATGTTCATGAAGATCTCGAGGGTGAAGAGGATGATGAACATGCTGGAGAGGAGCATGAGCATGCAGAGATGGCTGATGTTGAAGAAAAGGAACACCATGAAGGTTTGAAAGAGAGGAGGAAGCGAAAGGAATTTGAGGTATTTGTTGGGGGCCTGGATAAAGATGCTACTGAGGATGATCTAAGGAAGGCTTTCAGTGCAGTGGGTGAGGTTATAGAAGTGAGGCTGATGATGAATCCTCAGACTGAAAAGAACAAGGGTTTTGCATTCTTGCGTTTTGCAACTGTAGAACAAGCTAAGCGAGCTGTGACAGAGCTAAAAAATCCAGTGGTAACCTTTGATCTACTCATGGTTACTTGGTTAGAGTGGACTTCAAATTCTTCACATACTAAATTATATGTTTTGAAAATTTGATCACTGCAATTTCAGATTAATGGCAAACAATGTGGTGTTACCCCAAGTCAGGACAGTGATACCCTCTTTCTGGGTAACATATGCAAGACATGGACAAAGGAAGCTGTAAGTATATTATTGGTCTATGTCACATCACCCTCAAGGCCTGGGTTATATTTTTCAGTGATTATAATTCAAATGTGCTGTCTTTCTGACTGTAAATCTAACTTTTGGTGCCAGTTAAAGGAGAAGTTAAAGCATTATGGAGTTGAAAATGTTGAGGATTTGACTTTAGTAGAAGATAGTAACAATGAGGGAATGAATCGAGGATTTGCTTTTTTAGAATTTTCATCTCGCTCTGATGCTATGGATGCCTTCAAGCGATTGCAGAAGAGAGATGTTGTGTTTGGTGTTGAAAGGCCTGCAAAGGTTTCCTTTGCAGATTCCTTTATTGATCCGGGTGATGAAATTATGGCTCAGGTAATATTTTGGATCTGGATTCATTGCCGTTTTACCTGGCTTTATTATTATATAGATCTGCAAATTTCTTGACCTTCTTGAAGCTATTGGTCTTGCTTTTTAGATAAACACTTTTTTTACTTTATTTTATGGTTGATTAGTAATTTTCTTAGATCGTAGCTGTTTAATTGTGAATGGGGAGGGTCTGAGATTTTTGTTTGAGAGTTTGTGCATGCGTCAAGTGGGTTTTGGTGCTAAGGTGGTACTTTTCAATTGCCAATAACGAGTTTTAAAGTTACAGGTTAAAACTGTGTTCGTTGATGGCCTGCCTCCTTCATGGGATGAGGATCGTGTACGAGCTCTTCTTAAGAGATATGGGGAGATAGAGAAGATTGAACTTGCCAGAAACATGCCTTCTGCCAAGAGGAAGGACTTTGGATTTGTTACATTTGATACTCATGATGCTGCTGTCACATGTGCTAAAAGCATTAACAATGCAGAGTTAGGTGAAGCGGACAGCAAGGTCTGTATAAGCTTTCAATAAAACTGTACATGTTCAACTGTTTAATTTTGGTATCTTGTGATGTTCCATCCAGTTATTAGAAGTTCTCTGTGATGCTGTGCCACTTTTGCTTACTGAATCTACATAGCATACTGTTAGTGTGCGGGATGTGCACCATTGGCAGTAAAGCTGTCAGAGGTTCCTGGACCAAGTTTCCAGTCCCCTTTTGCTCCTTCAGACTTTATTTTCTGTCCTCTAACTTTGTGTTTGGCTTCTCTCACTGCTCTGTTTTTGTATCTGTCATTCTTTGTTCAGTTCTATCTCTTTTACTCTGTTTTTCCTCTTAGGGACTTAGGGTTTCTTCTCTTTCCATTTATTCTTTTTCATCTAAGTTTTTCCCCTATTTTTTTTATATCTTCTGTTTTTTCTATTTCTTCTTTTTTCTTGATATTTTTAGAATAAATAATGCATTTATATTATGAACTTATAAAGCAAGCCAGATGTGTGCAAGAAAGATATAAACATGTCTGAACTTTGGCTTCATTTCAGCTGTTGCTGTCTGTTTTTTGTGTTAGATGAGAGGTCATATGCTTGCTTTATTTTTTTGTAGTCTTAAGTCTTAACTTTGGGTTTTAGAGGAATCAAAACAAATTTACATTTTGTAAACTAACTAAACCAGAAGGCCTAACCCATAATAATAGTATGAAGTTTTTTTTTTCTTAAAAATGTCTCAAATGACCTGGTTGTTTTTCTATTTTTGAGCCTAGTTCTCTGTCCAATTTGACCTGAAGTGACACAAACAGAAGTTTGAGTTATTTTTTTATCAGTATAAATAAATTGTCTTATTGTTTGTTATACAATTATGTGATTGTTGTGGCCTTGTGCATCCTTGAGCCTTGTGTTTCGGTCTCCAGAACCTCTTTTTTGGCAATTGTTTGTTGTGCACCATTGACAACTTTGCTTTCCATCTACTCTCAGGCAAAAGTTAGGGCTAGATTATCACGACCACTTCAGAGAGGTCGTGGAAAGCATGTAGGTCATGGGGACTTCCGTTCTAGTCGCAGTTCTGGAAGAGTCTCCAAGCCTTCATGGAGTCGACCACTACCTCGTAGTTTTCCTCCCCGTGGGATAAGAAGCATTGGAAGTCGTGTCCCACCAGGCAGGCCTGTTAGTGTGAGAGATAGACGTCCAGTGATGTCCATGCCTGTAAGAGCCAGGCCAGTGGCTCCTCCAGCTAGATCATATGAAAGGAGACCAGCTGGTATGGATTTCACTGTAGTTATGAAACACATCTTTCCTATTGGTTATTCTACTACATAAATAATATTTTTTCTTGTTTTATAGTTCCTGCATATCCAAAAAGTACCATGAAGAGGGATTATGGTCGGCGTGAAGATTTGCCACCTCCAAGAAGTCGAGTAGCTGCAGATTATGAATCTAGGGTGCCATCTGAGAGACGCCCGTCTTATAGGGACTATCCAACTCGTGAGCCTGCCTACTCTGACCTTCCTAGAAGTACATCTCGAGCTACACAGAGGAGGGGGGGTTATGTGGATGATGGCTATAGCCAAAGATTTGAGAGGCCTCCTCCTCCACCTCCCCACCCAAGTTATCGTGAAGGACGTCCACGCGATTATGACACCCTCTCTGGCTCAAAACGCCAATATGCTGCCATAGTAAGTATCTCTTATTTATTTGTATAGGAACAATTTCAATTGGCAGACTTATTTAGTTTCATGTTGTTAGAGTTGGTTAATGAAAATCTGCACGCATTAATATTTACCAGGATGACATTCCTCCAAGATATGCTGACACTGGTGCTCGCCAATCAAGAGCTAGATTGGACTACGATTATGGAGGCAGTGCATCACAGTATGGGGATGCCTATGGTGATAGGTTAGTTTTCCTGTAAATTATATAGTTCATGCATGAGCTTTTGTGCTTTGTTTGGTTTGTGGTTAACATTCTTTGCATTGTGATTGGTAGACTTGGGAGATCAAGTGTTGGATATGGTGGCAGCAGAAGTTCTATTTCAAGTCAAGACTCACATGGGATGTATAGCAGTCGCCAGGGTATGACTTACAGTGGCAGTGGAGGTTGGTTAATTTCAAATAATTTCATGTTCAATATCACAATTTCATCTTCACACAATATCCAAGGATTGTTTATGCCTTACATCTTTATCATTTGTGGCATCTCAGGTTCTTATGGTGGTAGTGATGTTGGTGGTATGTACTCATCAAGTTATGGTGGTGATTACATGCCTCGTGGAAATGATGTATATTCCTTTCATTTTCCTTTCCCATTTCTTTGTTGATGTTCCTCATAGGTGTGTTTGTTCACCCATATTTCTATGCTTATGTTTTTAGGTCGGTGGTAGCTCGTACTCAATGTATTCTGGCAGAGGTGTGGGCGGTAGTGGCAGTTACATGGGTGGTAGTGGATCTGGGTCTTATTACTAAGGTTAGTGCATAGTTTAAATTTCACTGCATTGAAGTATATGATGCATCAAATATTAGTTATTATTTAATTAAGAAATTTCAGTATCCTCAACATGGCAACTCTATATTTTTCCCAAGGGATACAACTGGAGAAGGTTGCACACTATGGTCACTAGTGAATTTGTCTCTGAACAGATATGAAATAATAAAGTGGCTGCTGTAGGATGTTGACTATTGAAGCATATGCACGATATGATGCCTACAGTATGGAGACAAAGGAACAGGGCTAAATAATAGCCTCCTTTGGGAATATGTCAAATACATCAAGGGTCAAGTAAGTTCAAGCTATCATTCTACTCTGGATGGGATTTTTTGTCAGTTGGTTCTTAAAATTGTGATGTAAGGACTCAAGTTATTTAGAGATGAAAAGAAAAGTTCAGTATGTGATGTGTAACTTAAACCTCTTTTTCTCTATATAAGAATTCCATATTGGTGGATAACATAGAAGACCACTGCAACATCTATTGATTTGGACTGAGACTAAAGCCAGAGGCTATATGTTTATGGTTAAGGAATATGGACATTTTATTTCTATCCAAATCCATCAAAAAAGTTGGTTTGCCCTTGACATTACATGATTGTCAAGTTTTGGGACGCTTATTGCTTACAATGTCACGATCATCAACAGAAGTGAACTAGCCAGCACATCATTGAGCTACCACGATAGTAATAAGAGAACCATTTCAGCAATAAATGAAGTAAAGTTTAATTCATTGGAACTTGCTCAATTAGTGTGCCAGAAAAACCATGATACACCTGTAATGTTTGTTGCTTGGATCATTTATAATTTTTGCCATTGGTGAGTACAGGATGCTAAAGCTGCACTGATACGTCTCTAAAGAGAGTTGACTTATTCCCTTCAATTTTCATTTAGCAAATGCAATATTTCTTTGCATATGGTTACTCACCAGTCACCACTTACATAACCATCAAAAAGCATTTGTCTTGTGCTATATTATTGGAAAACTCAACATGGAAGTGGTTGTTAAGTAGCACCAAAGGATTGAATTTCATCTGGATTACCCGCCGTTTGTGTTCTGACACTAAGTTGGCACTTTATGAATCAGGTTATATAGCCTGAGATTTTGTAGAATCCTACCCCTCAATATCTAGAACATGAAATGAATCACTAAAATTTTTTGAATTTGGTGACAGTTTGTTGAAGTGTGTGCTTGTGAGGATATGGTTTCTCTCTCTCTACATATATATCTATGTATCCTTTATTCAGGTGGGTAGTTTACATGGTGTGATGTTGTGGATACTTCATCACCTCCAAATGATGTTTGTGGGTTAAACTACATGTTTCCAGAGGAATGAAAATCAAAATACCTCATCTTGGTTTCATTCTTTTCCACTGAGCGTAGTTTTTAGGCTACCGTTATCAGGATTTTAGAGATCTCTGCCTGTGCTGATTGGCAATATTGGTTCTTGAATTCAATGCAAATCAATACACTTTAATTCGATGCAAATGATGTTTGTGGGTTAAACTACATGTTTCCAGAGGAATGAAAATCAAAATACCTCATCTTGGTTTCATTGTTTTCCACTGAGTGTAGTTTTTAGGCTACGGGGCTCTTAAGATTTTAGAGAATTTCTATGCATCTGCTGATTGGCAATATTGGTTCTTGAATTCGATGCATATCAACACTCTTCACAGCGTTGTTAGCTGTACTGGATCTTGTGCTTACAAGTAATAGGAATCTATTAGGATGTCTTGTAAATATTTCTTAGGTTTATTGGGGGAGAGTTTCTTTACTGACTTGATCTTTAAATTGTTCATAGTTTCTTGTCTTCCTTTTGTTTGCTGCACTGCAGGGTGCTCTCCGAAGTTCTTTTGCATGGTAAAGCCTGTTTTCTCATTACGTTTATACTTATCTCTTGCTGATCATTTTCAGCTTTGTGATTTGCTTTTGTAAATTACTCTTCTAAAAAGTGGGTTTGTGTGATATTGTATAATACTGGTAAACTACTTTTTCTTATTGATTTGCATTGATCGATATTGTGATTGTGTATGTTTCCTTAGCATTCGCTGCTTGTCCTTTCCCAATGCTATATCGAAGGTTCTTTTTTTATTTTTCTTTTTTCTTGGGCAAAAGCACTTGTCTCCAAGTTTTACGTCAATCTTCAATTTGGTCCTTAACATTTATTGTTAATTTTGTCTCTAAAATTTTTATATTTTGAACAATTTTAGTCAAATATTAATGAAAAATATTATGCGGTTAATAATATGTTATGTAAAATTAGTAGAAAAAGAAGCTTAAATATTAATTTAGATTAAAAAACACGATGGAGTTTATTGTTAATTTATTGATAGAAGTTGATCAAAATATGACATCAATCAAAATGTGAAATTTTTGCAGACAATATTGTTTAAAGACAATTGAAAATTGATGTGAAGTTGAGTGGTATTGTCCTTTTAATTGAAAATTGATGTAAAGAGCGCATCCGCTGAAAATGATCATGCCATATGATTAGTGATTATTGAATCCATAATTTTGGTATATGTAACATTTACTTGTTGCGCCATTATAGTAGTAATGATAGGGTGAATTGAGGTACGAGTGTGGTATCTTTACCGTCCTTAAATCTACCTATATTATACACGATTTCGAGATTTAATGTTAGGTATTTAAATTCGTTTAGGTGTTTTAAGTTCATGCATTATCTATCGACATAAATGACTTGAAAAGCAACAAAATATATACATATTTATATATACACGATACTGAGAAAGTGGGTGGGCTAGTAGTAAATAAATCCATTCGCTCCCTTTTATCTACTGTTTTTGAAGTATAGAAGTTTGTATTTTATACTACATGGAAGGGGAAAGTTCTTATTATGAAGGCCGCAACTGCATGGACGATCAAAGGTATTTATGAGACTAGGGGCATTGTGTGTTAAATTTTAAAAAATTTAAATTTAAATTATATAAAAAATATATATTTTAATTAATATTTAATTTTATATTAAATTATAATTATATAAAAAATTAAAATAATCAACAATAAAATAAGTAGAAATTATTTTTAATATTTATACTTTTAATATCTATATTTAAAATAATTTATTTTATACTATAATTTTAAAAAATCGATTACCAGAAAATTTCTGAGACATATATAATAATATAGAATATTCCCTTTCACCTTATTAAGCAGTTGCCTTTAAATGTCTTTGCATCCATGTTAACTTGAAAGGGTATAGGGACTTACGGAAGTACAGATATCGACAATGGGTATTGCTATTTTTAAAAATTATGGAATATGGGTACAAGAAAATTTTTTAAATATAGAACTGTAAATTATAAATTTATATGGTTTTTCTTTTCTATAAAAGTATAAACGGTTTGTTTACAACAAAAGTAAAATTAGATGGAAACACAATTATATTTTATAAAAATATATAAATTTCCATTTTATAATATTTTAAAAGTGTTGAAGGATATTCATAGAATGAATGTTCACAAGTTTAGTTCTCCTCCTGTCGAAATTCAGCTGTTGCTTGACAAAGATCTGGTTGATAGAGACACTTTTAAGTGTCTGTACTGTGTAGTTTCCTTGTTCTCTCTTTATTTTCGTACCAAAAAAAAAAAAATATTCCCAACTCATTTGTTCGGGATGGAAAGGAGAGGAATAGCGGATTAAGGGAAAAAATGAAAGAAAAAAAAAGGAGATACCTTATATGTGGAAAGTCCAGATATTTTCCTTCTCTTTTTTGGTAGAATCGAGATAATTTGGTGCTATAGGTTTAGTAATGAGTTTAATGGCTTTTTGGTGTTGTTGAAATTAGTTTTTAATCAAATGAGTTCTTATAAAATTAAGTTGTAATGGGTAAAAGAAATTTGGTCTTTAGGTAATTTGTTTTAAGGTTAATTTTGGGCATATCGACTTTTTGCTGAAAGTGCTTTTGAAGTGTAAAATTATCTGATCCAAACTTTTTTTGGGTAAATCGACATTTTTTTTAGATAAATTACACTTTGGTACCCTGTGGTTTGACCCCTATTTTACTTTGATACTCTGTGGTTTGAAACTTGACATTTTGGTACCTGAGGTTTTGACCGTTAACACATTGGTACCTTCAACTATTCTTTCCGTCTAATTTAACAGAAATCTGCACCTCACTCTCACATGCCACAATTAAACACAATTACTCCAACATTTAGCCTAATCAAAGATCAATCGAAGCTTGGAGCCAAAAACACGAAGCATAAAATTTGTGAAAACTTTGTGAAAATTGAAAAGCAATAGAGTCCAAATTATAAAGCACATGAATAAAGGCATCGATTGTGAATAGTTAGAAAATGAAGTGGTTGAAGAGAGATTCTGAGCGTCGAAGCGTTGTTTTGATCACTTGTGATATCGTCGTTTCTTTTCTTCATCGTCTTTCTTTGATTTCCACTCCTCTTCCATCGACGACCAAAAGCAAGCCGCCTTGAAGATCAGATTACTCGCCCAGAACAAATCTGAGAATCGCCTCAAAATCGCCAAAGCCGACGCAATTAAGCCCTTAATTTCGCTGATATCTTCGCTTGACCTTCAGCTACAAGAGTGACGACGATTCTAAATCTTTCCCTCTGCGACGAGAAAAAAGAGCTTATAGCGGCATCGGGAGCGATTAAGCCACTGGTTCGAGCCCTAAGGACAGGAACGCCAACAGCGAGAGAGAACGCAGTATGCGCTATTCTTCATTTGTCGCAAATAGTGGAAAACAAGATCGCAATCGGAAGGTCAGGTGCCATTCCCCTGCTAGTGAATCTTCTAGAGAACGGTCGACAACACTTTATTCACTGTTAAGCGTTCTTAAGCTAGAAGGAGTGGCGATTTCGTTATCTTATTATGAGCAGTCCTCCCAATTTCTACAAGTTTTGTATTCATGTGCTTTGTAATTTTGACTCTACTGCTTTTCAGTATTCACAAATTTTATGCTTCGTGTTTTTGGCTCAGGCTTTGATTGATCTTTGATGAGGCTAAATGTTGGAATAAATTGTGTTTAATTGTGGCATGTGAGAGGGAGGTGCAGATTTCTGTTAAATTAGACGGAAAAAATAGTCGACGGTACCAATGTGTTAACAGTCAAAACCTCAGGGTACTAAAATGTCAAGTTTCAAACCAAAAGGTACCAAAGTGAAATAGGGTCAAACCACAGGATACCAAAGTGTAATTTACCTTTTTTTTTTTTAAATTATATATTATTTGTAAATAAAAAAGGAAAAAAAAATATTACACATCAACAAATTAGTTTTTATAAAACACTAATATAAGGTTATCATAAAAAGAGAGGTTTATAATTATTTTATACCATTTTCCCCCCTTTTTTTCTTTTCTACATAGAATGTTGACTGATTTGTATGTAGGGAAATCACAATTACTATAAAATGGAGTTGGGAAATAAGCATATATAGAATAGCCAAAAGAAAAATGGTCACGGAAGGGTTATGACAATTGATTCCCCTAACATTTTAGGGTGGGTTATTTTACTTAATACTTGTTTTGTAAAAAATCTATAGAAAATTGACCCATATAGAAGGTTTGTGCATTTTAATGTGCATATTTGATTTCATGCTAGTTGAATTCTTGGACTTTATACTATGTGGTTGAAGACATTCAGTAGATTAAGGTCAAAACATAATTTTTGTTATCAAAATTTACATTAGTTTTTAATTTCCTCCTCAATATTTGTTTAGTATCAATTTTATCTTTAAAATTTTACATTTTGATCGACTTTAGTATTTAATTCACACTAGTCAATTTGTATAACTTGCAATGCATAATAGCCAACCACATACCCAAATTGGCACAATTCAACACCTATACACACATTAGTTGCCCTACACACCACTTTTTTGATCAACTAAGTGTGAATAACAAACAAATGTTCATCTTTTAGTTAGATGCATATATAGTTTTGATGAAATTGTATTTGCTTTTATCTACCCCATTGTGTCATATAGTTTTCAACTAATATTGTTAAGATCGGACTTAGGTAAAGGACTGAAAAAATATTCGATTCACAATGTGATCAATTCATTCGGTTGAACCGTTTGGTTGGACTAATGATGTAATAAATAATATATAATAATTATCTTAAATATAAAATTATATAAATAAATCAACTAGAAAAGTAACAAAATAATAATCAACAAGAAAATGAAAAGTAGAAGGAAAACCAACATTTCAGCGCTCCAACAAAAAATATGCGAACCAAACCACATTTCAGGTTTTTAATTCATTAACTTTTTTCTTTGCTGGCCTATCGGGTTGTGCAATGTGGTTTACAAAATTATTTCAAAGGTGCTGGTCAACCGTATGCAATGTTGAAGGAGTCTTTGATCTCTCTGTTTCAAAATGCCTTTATCAAAGGTAGACTCATATCTGACAATATTTTCATGGCCTTTGAACTCATGACGGTCATTCACAAAGCTAGAAAAGGCAAGATGTCCTGGGGGCACTTAAGGTTGATATGGCTAAAGCTTATGACAGGGTTGATTGGTCTTTCTGACATGCGGTGTTGGTTCGCATGGGTTTCCCTCAGAGGTTCGTGAATTGCATCATGAGTTGTGTCTCATCTGCTACTTTTAATCTCATCCTAAATGGTCATGTCTCCTCTGAGATTGTAGTTAGAAGGGGAATTAGGTAAGATGATCCGCTCTCCCCCTACCTGTTCATCATTTGTATGAATGTGCTTTCTTGTTTGATTGCGGATGCTGAAAGAAGAGAGGATTGTCAAGACATTAAGTTTGCAAGAAGAGGCCCGGCGATCTCTCATCTTTTGTACGCTGATGACTTGATTCTGTTCTTCAAGGAGGATAATGATTCACCCTATACCCTCAAAGGTATCCTTCATGACTTCTGTACCAGAGTGGGTTTGAATATTAATGTTATCCTCAGCCCCAACACTCCTAGGCTGAGGAAAACAGAGCTTATCAGTTTATTTGGGGTGGAGGCCACCAACAAGTTGGGTAAGTATTTGGGTGTTTTTGTGGATGACAAACATGACCTTAAACGTAATTTTGATGACCTGCTACACAAGATTGATAATCGTTTGGCTGGCTGGAAGAGCAATTTACTCTCTTAGGCGAGTAGGCTCATATTAATTAAATCGGTTATTCAGTCGGATCCCGTATACAAGCTGTCTTGTTTTAAGGCCCCGAGGAAAGTGACGAACGCCATTAACAGCACAATGACAAATTTCTTCTGGGGCTTCAATGGAGACAAGAACCGAATCCATCTTCTTAGCCGGGATGTGATTTTCATAAAGAAGAACGATGGTGGGCTTGGTCTACGGGATGCTGGTATTGTGAACAAGGCGCTCCTCGCTAAACACACATGGAGAATTTTGGATAATCCGCAGTCAATTGTTGCCCGATGGGTTCATAACAAGTACATTACTCCTTTCTCCGACTTTGACTTCAAGTCGTGCACCTTGGGCTCTATTGTTTGGAAAGGTATAAAGGATAATGCCGCCATCATCAAGGATCATCTCAAATGGAAGCTGGGCAAGGGTGATAGAGTTGATGTTAGAAGCAAATTTTGGAGTGATGACATCTCTGGCACCCCCTCTGGTGTTCTCGTCAATGATTTGATCGATCATACCTCCTACTCTTGGGATGTCGATAAAATCACTCGAGTCTGCTCCGCGTCTGATGCCACTACCATTCTTAATATAGCTGATTCGATATGCCATATGCCTGACACTTGGGTTTGGACTCATGTTGCCACTGGGTCGTACACCGTTGCAGCTGGTTTTGAGTTGCTTCGCCGGGTGGGCCATCCAGATAATGGTAATAATTCTTTTATCACCTTTTCGCGGAAGGACTTCTGGAAGTCTAAGGTCCTGCCGAGGATTCTTCTCAATGTCTGGAAGATTTATAACAATGCCATTTCGACTTTCGCCAACCTTAACAGGCATCATCTTCATTGTTATATTGTCTGCCCTTTCTGTGGTGACATGGATGACTCGATCTCGCATACGTTTTTAAGTTGTAGCTTTGCCAAAGCTGTCTGGTTCGGTCTACCATTCGTCGTTAGGAGCGAGGTTCATGGTGGGCACTTCCAAAGGTGGCTCCTTGGATGGATCCGGCGTTGGAGAAAAGACAGGGACAAGTTTGATATCTTGTGGGTTACCATTTTGGTTGGTCTTGATAGGATTTGGATGTGTAGGAATGATATTGTCTGGAAAAGTGCCAAAGTCCTCCCGTCGATGGTAATTAGGTCCATTTTATTTTCTGTTGAGTCTTATGTTACTGCTTATAGTCAAGTTCAAATTCCTCACTGTGGGTTGTCTTTTAGTAGTGCTTACTGCTTATGATTTTAATTCTCCTCATCTCATCGCTTCTTCGAGTCATAATCCAAACAACCCATCATTGGTAGTCTGTCTGGGGATGTTAGTGATCATGATTCGTAGTCGCTTTCTTTGTACTCTGCTTCATTGGTTTTTATATATCAAAAAAAAAAAATTCATCAACTTTTTTCTTTATTTAAATTGGGTTAAGCCCTTTTCAAAAACAACAAAGTTGGGTTAAGCCTTTCAAAATGCACAATTGCATGTTTTAACGATTTGTTGAATTGATTGATGTATTCCTTTAACGATTTGTCTCTCTTTTGTGTAAATTTAGCCACATATGCAAGATGGGATAATGGAGCTCAATAAATCATTCCATGGGAAATCCTAAAGCGTTTAGTGTGATGGCATGACGATTCACTTTTTTTTTTTTTATTATGGCCAAAACCTCAAATTGGTCCCTTATGTATGGGGTAGATTTCAATCTATTTTACATTTGTTTTATATTAATCATATATATTTCTATAATTTTTTGAATTGGTAGCAAATTTACTTTCAATAAGCAATTTGACCTCATTTACTAACGATCTCAGCTAAGCAAAGAAAGAACTCAAGACTTAGCACAATATAATCTCAAACTTGTTGTATTCAGACTTGAAACGAGAGAGAAATATAACTAACTTCGCTTGATTAACCGTGAAACGAGTTATTCATTTTTAGTACTCGATTTGACGTTGTTTGTTGACGACTTAAATTAAAATACTCATCAAAAGAAACTTGTAACTCTAGATTCGTTACATTTAAGCTTGAAATGAAAGAGATATGACTACATTCAATATTTTTTGGACCAATTTGAAAAATTATGGAAACATGTAAGATTAATCTGAAATAAATAAAAGATAAGGGACCAATTTGAGACTTTGGCCTTTTCTTAGATATCCGACAAAGAACTTTAGCATTGTGAACAACTCCTCCTCCTTGAGTGGGGAAGGAAAGGTGGTTCATTGATTCATTCACATAGGTACAAGCCATAACAGAGGATCTTGAATGGTTCTTTAGAATACAATTGGGATTCTTATGGGATAACATAAACTTATTCAATGATCGTTTTCACTGCTTTGGAGATCTACAACTTTAATGGGATGTTAGTGAGCACTTGTAGAAATCACCACAAGAGAGGTTTCTGTAATACTCTTGTGATGATCAAGTTAATAGCACATACAGGAGAAAGGTGGAGAGTAATGAGATTGGTAGAGTTAAATACCAAGAGATAGGGCAAAACAATTTGGTCATGATCCTATCTTATATTATTGTATTTCTATTTCATGTACTAACTAAGTTTATGACCTCAAGGGATCTCAAAGAACTAGATGTCACTTGCCTCGGTCAGAATTTCAAATTGGTCCCAAATATATGTGATAGATTTCAAATTAGTCCTAAATATTTCATTTATTTCAAATTTATCATACATATTTCCATAATTTCACAAATCAGCCTCCAAAATATTGAACATGATCATATCTTTCTCATTTCAAACTTGTATGCTACAAATACATCTAGAGATTGCTTTTAACAAGTACCTTTCTTTTTCTATTCAGTTGGAACTGTCAACAAACGAAGTTAAATTAAATCCCAAAAGTGAACCACTCATTTCACCATCAAACAAGTAAAATTGGTTATATCTCTTGTTTCACGTTTGAATGCGACGAGTTCAAAACTATGTATTAATTCTTGAAGAATTCTTTCGCAGTTGAGACCATTAGCAAATGAAGTCAAATCGTATCTCAAAAGTAGGTTTGGGCCCAATTTGATAAATTATAGAAACATGTAAAACTAATTTGAAATAAATGAAATATTTAGGAACAATGTGAAATCTACCTTATGTATTTAGGACCAATATGAGGTTGCCTATGTAAACATGCCTCCGAAGATGAGGAAACCAATGCAAACAAAAACAAACTGCCCTGAGCCAAAGTTCAATTTATTCAGTAAAGGGTTAAAATCTAATCTCATATATGCATTAAATGTAGTGTAGAAGAAAAAAATACAATAGAAATGAGGAACCTGTAAAACATATATTACACAAGGAAGCCCATCCTTTATGCAATGGAAACCCTTTACATTTAGAAACCTCACGATTCATAAGCTCCGAGACTTTAAAATGAGATCAGCAACACTACCTTTTGGCAAAATTATTGGGACGACGAAAGCATTAATGCAGTTAGCAATCACCGAGTGCTTTGGCAGAAGCTTAACTTGCCGGAAAAGAGGCAGTTGCAGAAATACTGTCTTCTGGTTCAACCACGGTACCGATGGATCCCTCAGATACTGCATTAGCTCTACCAACATCAGATACTGCATTAGCTCTACCAACATCATTGCTACCGTCATCTAAGCGGACAACTTGAGCGAAGCTCTTTGGCAACTGCTTGATAAAATCACCATTGAAGTTAGACGAAGTTCGGTGCTCACTTTCTCCGACTACTCCTACAGCCATCAAGGTGTTCTGCTGCCTGGCCTTCCGTTCTTGCAAAGCCTTCTGCCTATCTTCATAGAAGTCAAAATCATCTAGGATTGACATATCAGTTTCATAGCTTTTAAAAATGGCCAACATTTCAACTCCTTGTTGCAATTTCACCTGGGATGTTTAAAATTCAGGGCGGGGACAAAGTCAACAGCCGTACGGGAAAAATCTTGTCAATGAAAGCAATAATGTATTTTTAAACAGAAAACAATCAAATTGAAGTTTGGAATCCATCGGAAAGATCATGCAAGAAGAAGGGCATACTTGAGAAACTAAATTGGCAGAAACTCATACTATGCATAACAAATAATATCAGACATTACAACTTCTCCTTTCCCAAGTAGGCAGTATTGGCTTTCTAAAACTGTGAAAACTGAAAAGAGCAAAAGCATCATTTGTAAACTCAAATAACAAAAGATGCTCAGATTCCTACCTCTTGAGTATCTCGACTGTTGGTCACAGGCTTGTTATCATTATTTTCAATTACAATATGACGAAATTGACTGTTGGGGACATCTTTGATTATGTGCCACTTCACGGGAAACTGTCCACTCCACTTATCTTGCTGCCAGTAATCCAAACTCTTTTCAAAATCAACAGGTCCGACCATTTCAGCGACTCCACAAAACTGAGCACTAGCATTTACCTGGATGTAATTGTAACATATATAATTTTGAAGGCAATCATTTGAGAAAACACGAAAAAGGAAAGCTAAAAAATAATTGAAATACGCTAGAAATTAGCATTAGTACTTACACCTACTATCATCAAATAAAACTAGTATTCCTGCAGTAAACTTCAATATAACCATAATTCAAACACCTTATGACAAGCTTAATCTTCATTATACCTGCAGAACGTTGGCTAAGAAAAAAAAAACACATCTACAACTATAACAAGAAATTATTGAGGAAATTTTGTGTTAAGTGGTAGTATCTCATACAGGCCGTTAATATGCATACACAAGTATACATTTGTTGTTTCCCTCGCCTATCCGTGTAACGGTCTAAGCGAAGACTAATCCCATTCGGGCTACAGAGATGAAACGGTCGTGCCCTCCCAACAATGTCGACTCTAGGGATCGAACCTGGGTCCTCTCACCTAGGGTGTAGCTCGCCAACCACTACACCAAACACTTGTTGGTTACACAAGTATACATTTAAGTCTTAGAAAGCAAGACATTAGAAGAGGCGTTCAACAATGAGGAACTCTGCCATAAACTTTCATTATAACTTCTATATATGCAAATACCTTTAAATGGGTAACTTCTTCTAAGTCGTTGTGTTCTTAAATTCTTCTATCATTCCAATTACTTCATCAGGAATCGACTCTTAATTTAAATTAAATATACAAAGACAGTAAAAGCACGCACACCATAAAGCCACACCTATGACTGAGGCATGTGGACATAATTGAGCATTTGACAGAAGACAATTGAACCACAACGAAAAGTCATATGTTAATTGTAAGCTACCAAGTGACAGTTTTAAAATCAGAGATTGCAGTGAGCCGAAAGAATATGATTTTGCTTGAAATAGGTGCTCCCACATCTGGTGGAACAAATTCAAATAAAATACTTTCACCAAATGAATCAGAACCTAAATATTTTCAAACCAATATTTATTACTCAGTTACGGTATGCTCATGCTCATAGGATAAAGAAATCAGATGATTACCGAAAAGAAAAGAAATACAGGGCAGGAACCTTGCTTCTCCTTTGCTTGTCGATATGCAGCATCTAACTTTCTGTTTCCATTTGGTGTGCTTGCCCAGACACTATATTTGATACTCTTGTGAACATTATCCTCACTATACGATTTAATGACAAAAAACTTGGCATCCTGGTAATCTGTAACAAAATCTGGCCGGTTGAATGATTCATTGTGAATCTTGGCAGATGTACTGATCTTACTATTATTGATAGCATTATTTTCTGCTGACATTTGACTCTTCGGCTTTGAGGCTCTAGGCCCTCGGTTCTGCTCATTAAAAATATCAGGACTACCATTACTATTACGAAGAGGAGCAGTTCCCCTGTTGCGCCATCTGCAATTTTCAAGGGAAAGCCAGCTCCTATCATTTTCACCAAGACTGGAAATAGCAGCTCCTCCAAAGTTAAATCCCCGGTTGGTCAGGTACCCTCTTTCGTTGGAGTTTGAACCAGACCCAAACCCATACAATAGTTGTTGTTGATGAGAAGTCTGCATGTAACGGAATATCCGCATTATATTTCAAAGCATAACTTAATATTATTCTCCAACACGTTCTACCAACAAAAATTCTTGCAATGGAAGTAATAGTAATGCATGGATTGTAAACAATATTTCCTCACATAAAACAAGAAATACTCATTTCTTTATGCAGAGCCTATGCATTTCCATGCTTCACGGCCAAAGGGCTTTAGCAAGAGATTTTCATTAAAAAAATGGTTGTCCTTCACAGTAAATAGGGGTTTTAGAATGAAACCGTCCCTGACAATATAGATACAAGCATTACAACTCAAAAGGGTTTGACAAGTAAAAATATATTCTGATTTTGAAGAATGACAGTGTCAAATTATTATGGCACCTCGAGAAGACATCATAAACTGCAAATGACTTCCCATATGTTAATCTCAAAACATAATTAGCATTGACCTATTTTTCAAGATTGTACACAAGTCAAAGAACAAACCATTCCAACACCCTGCCCAAATGACCCAAGTGAGCCAACTGGCTGTGGTGATACTGCTGGAGATAGAGGCATCATAGGTCCCAGTCTCTCTGAGGATTTTGACGAATCTGACCAGATTCCGCTTGATCTTGCTCCATCAAATCCTTGTTGGCCATCATGATAGGCAAAGGAACTAGATCCTCCAGGAAAACTACCTCTACTAAAAGATCCTATTGAATGATTACCAGGTCTTGGTCCAAAAAGCATGCTATCACCTTGTTGGTCAACACTTACCAAGTTTGTGAGGTCTGGCTGTGAAACAGGAGCTGGTGAGGTAAGATATGGCACACTAGGAGGAAGTAGTTGATGGTAATAAGGTGGCCCAGTGTACGAAAACTGCTGGGGGGAGTATAACTGTGCATCTCCGCCTACAGAAGGTAAAGGTGGTGTAACAGGGGAATATGGTCCATAGGGCATTTGTGGGTTGAAGCCATATCCAGAATGGAAAAGAAGAGATGGACTATCGTTGTAGACACCCTATTATGAAAGTAAAAAAAATTACATAACGTTAAGCTTTACATGTAGAAATTATGTAGATATTAATAAGAAAGAGGGGCCAAATTCTCACAGGAGATCCAATTTCCAAACCCTCAGAGTTGATATATGGGGGATATTCATCCCATTCACCATTGGCATTGTTGAAACCTGGGGTTACACTCACATCATAAACCAGATTAAAACTGCTCCAAACAATCCCATTAAACAAAACACGAGGAAGAGAAATTAACAGAGTAGAATAGCAAATGACCACAGAGATTATGACTGTCAAAACTCACTTTAACAGTTCCTCATTGATTTTGCATGTTACTGATATCTTAGAAGTTAGAACTAACTGGAAGGGTGTTCAGAAACATGTAAGTATGTAACTCAATAGTGTGCATTTAAAAAAAATAAAGCTTCTCCATTTACTGCTAAGAGATTTCCTACAAAACTCCACACACTTGCACAAATTCAAATTAACTATCGAAAGTTTCAGTAAGTTCAAACCTAATTGTTTATGCAATCAGTAATGTATAAGATATGTTAAATACAACTAAACGCCCTATATGCTGATCAGAAGTTTAATATAATGTAACTGCATCTGAACCTATGACTAAATTAAAATACTAACAATGCCCTTTACAGCTTATAATATTATAGAGATTAAAAATTTATAACTTACATATATAATAATATGTCAATGTTTGTGATTTGAATTTTTTCCTTATCTAAAAGTGCAAAGCATAAAAGTTAGAAAGCCTTCATTGAAGCCTCCCTGATATTTGCATTAATGATTACTACAATAGCCTTTATTATTAATTCGTGATCTAGTGGTACTTAATTAATAATTACATATTCACCAGATATATATAGATGCACTTGAATGCTCAGACACTTATATACATATGTATATACATACATAAGCATGACTGAATATCATCTGCTTTCTAAATAATGTAGGATGAGAATTTTTTCAAAGAGCCAACTAGGTTTGTGGAAATAAAGATTAACCTTGATATTGGACAGAAAAATAAAAATTAACCTTGGTAGTAGAAGGCTTGGGCTTGGGCTTGGGCTTGGGCCTGGGGAGCATAGACAGTAGGGGAGAAAAGAGGGCGATCTCCACTTGAACCAAAAGATACTGATTCATTCACAGCAACCCTTGACTGGCCTATAGTTGCCCTATCTTGAGAATTAGAAGATACAGGCCTCCCAGACATAGATGAATGAAGCTGGAAAAAGAGTAGAAAATACAAAAAGGTTAATTTTAAGAAATTTAGTGGCATCCACCAAACAAAGAATAAAAAAAAAATAAAGAAGAAGAAGAAGAAAGAACAAAACAATTATGGATTTGAAAATTAGCCATTACCTGATCCTTCATGTTATCTGGTTCAGCTGGTAGCTCTTCTGCATCCATGAGAAATATTTTAAGTAAGTAACACCATATAGTCTTTGAAATGGAGGAAGTACTGAGTACACGTAATTGACCAACCAAAGCTAAATTTTGAGAAAAAGACTCGAAGCTACAATCAAGTGCAGAGAAGTCAAACGTGCAATCCTATCCAGAAATGATATGTAAAGAACATGAATATACTCTCAAGTAGATTGAAGGAATATGAATATTGACTTATGGAATTGCTCAAAAAGACAGAACATATTGAAAGGAAGTATGCTGGGTCTCACAAGAATTTTACAATGTCATGAATAATCCTTCCTTTCTAACTCTCCCCTACAGTGGGCAATATAGGGCAAAGCCATCAAATTGGAAGATATGAAGCCAGGAAGCACGCGTATGTGATAATGTTTAAAAAAGGAGGACTAGAACATAGTTAATAAAGGAAATGCTTGACTGAGAATATTTGTTCTGATCTGATTCTAACAAGAATTCTTCCTTCCACCCCCTATAAACTGATTCAAAGCTTAATTACCACAGAGAAACTATCAAGATAAAGAGATAGATATAAGGAGAAAAAATCAACTTGGAAATGGAGGATAATAGATTAAAAAGGGCGGCCCAGTGCACGAGGCTCCCACTCTGGGGAGGGTCAAGTCCACTAGGATAATAGATTAGAACAGAAAAAATCCTGTTAGGGATTGCTTATTAATGAGTAGATTAGATTTATCTCCCAGAAGATTTCAAGTCTTGCATGAACAGCTCCTCTTGCAAACCCCCTCTGTTAACAAAATTGTTAACGCAGTTAATACCCTCTCAATATTAGATGAATCAGTTTGTATGGAAACTTAAAGTAAGAGAGGATTTTATAATACTTCTTAAACTAGGTGGGGGCAGGTCTTGGAAAAGCCATAGGAGAAGTCGAGAATGTAATTTACTCTCTCTCTCATTCTGTATATATATATATTTCTGTTTTGATACATGAGATTGAACTGGATGCTGAGCCTTAAGCAAACACACTATACGAGGTTCATGATTTACATATATAATAGGGAAGACTACTATATCAACATTTTTCCCCATTGTGATACCACTCAAGGACTCCACAGTCAGTAAGCCAAATAAGTTTTAAGAATTTGATCCCCATGGAACAAAGAAGTACACTATTACAGTATCAAACTATCAATAAATAAATCAAAATAGCAACAAAATTGACACCAAAAAATTCAAATTATCTTTACCATGACACAGCATGGTTAACGTAATTTCCTCTGATCATAATGATCTATTTAAGGAATTCCAACCGAAAGAAGAAATTAGGTTATCTGCCACAGCGTCACGGTGTTGGGAATCATTTAAATCACCAGATAACACCCAGGTCCCAAACCTAGAATCGAAAAACTATGGACATCATACAACAAGGTAATTCAAACGCAATTTAAGCGTTAGGACTACAGAGCAATTTAGACAAAGCTCCAACTCGGGCAGCATATTGGCTTGAAAGCAGGATCTCGTAAGATTCTTTCCCTCGGAGTCCAAGAATCAGCAAGAAATCATGAATAACAGAAGGTTTATTCAGTTCTTCAACGATTAAAGCTTTTCTAATGAGGAGAATTCATTCAGCTCAAATTCAAAATTGAACAATCAAACGCATAAGAAATTGATTGGATCATTAAAAAAAAAACCCTAGACAGACGAGTTACGTACCGTTGGTACGATCCGCCGGTACCGGTGGTTGGGTTGCCGCCATTATTGTGAAGAAGAAGAAGAAGAAGAAGGATCTTCAGTGTTGAGAGTTCAGACTCTGCACACGAATGAATCTAAACTGAAGGGCTAGATGCAAATCATACAAATAGCACCTTTTTGGCTTTTTCCATGGATAATCTGTTGACTATCCTGTAAAGACACGTATTCAATAATGTAATTGTAAGGCTTAATTATAAGTATTGCTATTGCTAATGCATTAATTTGTTTAATCAATTTTCTTTTTTTGGTTTTCTCACTATATATTAATATTGTGAATGAATGATATATTTTAAAATGAGAGAAAATTAAGAATTTTAAAAATAGGAATTGACAAAGTATTTTCTTTTTTTTTTTTTAAGATGACTGATTGGAAAGCTTTTTGGTCAAAATCTCAAATCGGTCCCAAATATATGGGGTGAATTTCAAATGGGTCTTAAATGTTTCATTTGCTTCAGATTGCTCTTGTATGTTTTTATAATTTTTCAATTTGATATAAAAAATACGGAATGTAATCATATCTCTTTTGTTTCAAATTCGAATGCGATAAATATAGAGTTACGAGTTGTTTTTTACAAGTATTTTCTCTATCCAATTGGGACCGTCAATAAACCAGGTCAAGTCGAGTCTCAAAATTTGGTTATTCATTTCACGATCAAAATTTGGTTCGTCATATCTTTCGTTTCAAATCTGAATGCAACGAGTTCGAAATTATGAGTTAATTCTTGAAGAGATCTTTCTCTATCCAGTTAAGACTATTAGCAAATGAGGTCAAATCACATCCCGAAAACAAGTTCGGGACCAATTTGAGAAATTATATAAACACGTAGGACTAATATGAAATAAATAAAATATTTAGGACCTATTTTAAATCTATCCTATATATATAAGACCAATTTGATGTTTTAACCATTTTTTTTTTTTGTTACAAAATGACTCTTTGAATTTAATATTTAAACGTTGAATTTTTATTTATTAGTTAAAATAAATGTCTTTTTTTTGGTAAATTACACAAAAAGGCCCTGTAGTTTGGTCCATTTTCAGATAGTGTCCCTGTGGTTTAAAAAGTGTCAAATTGGGACTTATGGTTTCCTCCGTTAGCAAAAAGGATCCTTAGGTATATTTCTGTCTAAAATTTAACAAAACTTTTGGCTAAAATACTATTTTAAGACCTTAACTATTAATTTTTATGCATTTTGACTCTCTATTTATATGAGAGAAGAACTTTGAAAAAAAAAAAAAAGTTTCATAATAGTCACTGAAATTTCACCATAAGCTTAATATCAATACTCTAATATACGAGAGCATGGCTTCCTTTTTTTTCCTTTTCTTTTTGAATTTGAAAGAAACAAAAATTAGGAAGGGATTATTATACAATTTGAGCAAAATTGATTTTCTTTCAAGAACAACCAAAATCACACGCATAGTTTGGGTCTTTCTCCCCCATCTCCACCTTCATCTTCTTCAAAAGCCCACCGTCATCGCCGTCCATCACTGCTTCCTCTGTCTGCCGCCTACACAGGATGGAATGAAGTCACCGATCCAGCCTCTCCTCTTGCCGATCCAGCTTCTCCTCTTGTACAATTGCTTCATCTTCTTCTGAAATGAAAGAGACGACGAATCTGGAGGAACAAATTAAGGGTTCGTCCGATTCGGAGATCTCAGGGGTTGAATCTGGAAAAGAAGCCTTAGATGAAGACGAAGACTTGAACAGCGACAACCGTGATGCATAATGACCGCGGCGATGATAGATAGTAGCGACGACAATGAACAGTTTGCAAAAATGAAAGTTGAAGTTGTGAGAGTGAAGTTCATTTTTTTTTTGAGTAAAATAACTTTCCGGTCCCTGATTTATGCACTCGCTGACAGATAAGTCCCTGAATTTTACCCATTGTACTAGC
The DNA here is from genome assembly GCA_003254925.1 of Chamaecrista fasciculata. Classification (NCBI taxonomy): domain Eukaryota; kingdom Viridiplantae; phylum Streptophyta; class Magnoliopsida; order Fabales; family Fabaceae; genus Chamaecrista; species Chamaecrista fasciculata. Next base: position 86,838 of record QANZ01002469.1, read on the forward strand.
CGGTCCCCGAATTTTGCAAACGCTGCACTAATTGGTCCCTCCGTCATATTGGCGNAACTCTTCCAAACATTCCAATTTAGTCCTTAAAAATATTAAAAATCCTAAAACTCTAAACCCCAAACCCTAAACCATAAACCTCAAACTCCAAACCCTAAAACCCCAAACCCCAAACTCCATACCCCAAACCCTAAACCTTAAAACCTTAAAAAAGTATGAGTTATACAATTAGGTCCCTAACACATTCTTATCTCATTATTCTCAATTTCCCCTCTTTTTCATCATCTTCATTCATTTTAGTCCCAAATTCTCAAAATAAAATTGTAAAGTGTCCCAAAACACTTCAAAACATTCCAATTTAGTCCTTAAAAATATTAAAAACCCTAAACCCTAAACCCTTAAAACTTAAATTTTTTTTTAATCTTCATCTTAATCCAATTTAGTCCTTAAAAATAATAAAAATCCTAAACCCTAAAACTTAAATTTGTTTTTTAATCTTCATCTTCATCCAATTTAGTCCTTAAAAATATTAAAAATCCTAAACCCTCAAACCCTAAAACTTAAATTTCTTTTTTAATCTTCATCTTCCCAATTTAACATAAATCCCTAAACCCCTTAATTTTTTTTTAAAAGATTTAATCTTCATCTTCTCATCAGTTCGTCGCTGTCAACATTATTTTGAACTTTATCTCAAGTGGAATCTTCTTCACACACACACAATCAGTATCTCAAATGGAATCATTCAATAATTTCCACTCTCACACCCTCACTCACGCACACGTTTCTTCAATTCTCTCTTTCTTCTTCTTCTTCTGCCGCTATCATATATATGTAGAGACCCACCATTTCGAGAGTGAGTGAGTGAGAAAATGGCGGACTTGAAGAATGAGATTAGCGAAGGGATAGTGAAGGTGGACCCTAAACTTGTCTGTTTTCGTTCTCTGAGTTGGACGAAGAGACTGAGGATGATGGGATGCTGAGTGTTTTGGTTGGGGGCGAGATCGGTGGTGGCGGTGGAAGGATTTGTCGTGGAGGTGCAGGTGGTGGATCAGACCATGGAGATGATGAGCGTTCGGGATTCTCGGGGTTCAAATCGTGGGAGTGATAGTGCAGATCTGAAATTGAAATTGGGGATTTGAAATTGAAATTGGGAACATTTGAAATTCATTACAGATTTGGTATGGCTAGGTTTTGGGAGGAGGAGGAAGAAGATGATGATTTGAGAGGTTGATGATGATATGAGAAGACAAGAATGATGATGAAGATTAAAAAAAATTAATTTAGGAAGTGGAAGATGAAGACTAAAAAAAAATAAGTGTTAGGGGTCTAGGGTTTAGATTTTTAGGGTTTAGGGATTAAAAAATTTAATTTAGAGTTTTTAATATTCTTAAGGACTAAATTAGAATGTTTGGAAGAGTTTTGGGACACTTTATATTTTTTTTTTTGAGGATTTGGGACTAAAATGAATGAAAATGATGAAAAAGAGGGTGAATTGAGAATAATGAGTCAAGGACCTAATTGTTTAACTTAGACTTTTTTTTAGGGTTTAGGGTTTGGGGTTTGGGGTTTTTAATATTTTTAAGGACTAAATAGAAATGTTTGAAAGAGTTTTGGGGCATTTTACAATTTTATTTTGAGGATCTGGGACTAAAATGAATGAAAATGATGAAAAAGAGGGGGAATTGAGAATAATGGAATAAAAATGGGTCAGGGACCTATAAGTACAATGAGGAAATGCTTATCTGTCGCTATTTTATGACGTGACAACTTTTTTTTTTAAAAAAAACATAACGGGTGCTGACGTGGCCATAACGGGACACGTCAGCGCATAACGGGACACATCAGCGTCCGTTATGGCCACGTCAGCATTTTTGTAACGCCAATATGATGGAGGGACCAATTAGTGCAGCGTTTGCAAAATTCGGGGACCGGCTAGTACAATGGGTAAAATTCAGGGACCTATCTGTCAGCGAGTGCATAAATCAGGGACCGGAAAGTTATTTTACTCTTTTTTTTTTAGAAGAAGTCGTGAATCAGTTAGAAGCATTGCTTTGGAATGTAAAAGTGTTTATAGGGTGAAATTTTATTTATTATCATGAATTTTTTTTTTTTTGTGAAAGTCCTTCTCTCAAGGTTATTAAAACCCGACCGGTCAATGAACTGGCCGAAACAGCGGTTCAAGGTTCAATGGTCCAACCGGGGTTCAACCGGGGTCGGACCGTTTATAAATAAATTTATTAATCAATAATATTTTAATAAATAATAGACCAACAAAATAATAAATTACTAATTATAATTAAAAAAAGTCTAAATATAATAATTCAAATTTAATATGTCAGTCATTATAACATAAATAAATAAATAAAAATTTGTGAAAAAAATAAATAAAAAAAAGTAGAGACTAGAGAGAGGTTGAAGTGTTGAACAAGTCACAAGTCACTCATAAGTCCCTTTCTTTAATGTCCCAGGATCAGATTCACGTGGGTCTTCCTTCCTTCTCTCTCTCTCTCTCTCTCTCTCTCTCCGGAAACTTCACCGGCGACGATGGCCGGTACCACCAACCTCACCACCATCTGCCACCTCGCCGACGAGATCCTCACCAACGTCTTCTCCATCATCCCCTTCTCTCTCTCTCTCGACCTCTCTCTCCTCTCTCCTTCGCGCTCTCTTCTCCTCCACTTCCTCTTCTTCTCTTCGCGACGCCTTCCCCTCCGTCACTTCCTTACATCACTCTCCAGCTTCTCCTCCTCGTTCCATGGCCCGATTTGCGCCATGTCAAGCTCGTCCGCTGGCATCAACCGATTCAACGGCATGTAGGCATCAATGTCAAGCTCGTTCCACGGTCCTATCCATCTACTTCAACCGATTTTTTTTTTGCTGAACCGGCTGAACCCCTCGAACCGCCGATTTTGGCGGTTCAAGCCCGGTTCGCCCGGTTCTTCGCCGGTTCTCTGCACAGCCGGTTTGTCCTTAAACTCGGACCGGACTGGGGACCGAGTCACGGTCCAACCGGTCGGACCGGCCGGTCCGGTTTTGATAAGCTTGCTAATCATACAATGATAGTAGTAAAATAAGATAAAACACAAAAAATGGAAAAAAAAAAAAAAAACAAAATGATAAGCATCGCAAACAACCTAATTAATCAAGATTTATTAATCCTTCATATCAGGAGAGCCTACATATTGTCATGAAATAGAGGGATGAGAATAAATAGATAAAAGTATTCTTAATACATGTAAAATATGGGGTCAATTTCAAACGTACCCATTATCTATGGAAGACTCTTCTAAATTACAAGCACAAAAATTATCAATGTATTGGAGGGTGAATTGGCCATGAGATTAGAAGATCAAAATGAAACTTTAAGACTATTTAGTCCTCTTTTAGTTTCCCTTCAGTGTGTCACCGCGTCTTCACCATCTTTCCTCTACCATGCGTTTGGCCGCTTGTAAAGTTTAAAAGAAATAAGACAACTTTGATGAAGAGAAAAGAATGTGATACTATAGCCTATTAGTTTCCCTTCAATATCGACTTTGAGAGATTCTTCCTCAATACCACAAAATGTATTCACATATGTACTATTGTCCAAATAGTAATCTAGCAAAGCACATGTTTAGTTGGCGGCCGAAATATAATTCTCAAATAATATGTGGAAGAAATAATATCTAACAAAAGTCAATATTGCAAAATAAAAAACATAATTATGAGTAAAATGGAATTTATGACAATGATGCTTGGAACAACTTTGAAGCTATGGTAATATGTTATGAAGAAGGTAGAACTAAAAGCTGTTATCATACATTCATACTGCATATTGAAATGGAGAGTGTGGAGAGTCCAAATAAAAGCTTGGCATGCAAGGAGTGACGGAAATCACACTCCCCAAAATGTGAGATCATAATAGATAAAAAACCAAGAATTGAAAATGAGGTAAAGATCAAAGCTGAAACAGCTTCTATGTTTATTTGTGCTTTTAGTTCTAAGATACCATTATGTTTCGGTCACTTCCTGATGTTTTTGCTGCTTATTATTATATTTATATCAATATTATATAGAATTTACTTGCTATAGTATCTTGAATTGATTGTGTGAACACAATGTTGAACATGTGGCTGACACATTTCATTGTCATCTTCTTCTTCAATTTCTGATGTAGATTGATTTAATAAACTTGCAGGTTTGAGAATGCACTGAAATTGAAGAACAGGTATTCCCGAACTGCATGTGTTTGTTGGTTTCATATTAACCTTTAATATTTTTAGTACTTAAAATTTCATTGTCATCTTCTTCTTCAATCGAAGTCGAACAGGTAATAGTTAAATATAAAATTTTATTTTTATATTACAAAAAACTCAAAAGTTACAAATAAAATATGGTAATTATATAAAAATTAATATATTGAATTGTTTGTTTATTCTTTTATATCTATTGATAAACTAGAAAATGGTAGCACTTACCTAGTTCACCGGTTGTGGGCTGCAAGAGCCAAGAGTCGAACAAAAACCTGCAAGAGCTTCACAGGGGGGCCCTGCGAAGAGTACTCCGACGCTCAAGTTAGTAAGAGAGTGATAGGAGAATAAGAGAATTCTGGAGTGTAAAGAGTAGCTAACCTTGAACTGCTGAGATGGGCTCTATTTATAGAGCAGGGGGGAGAGAGGTGGTCAGCGCGCGGGGCGGACCACGTGACCAGACACGATCTCCACCAGCGGAGATGGTGGAGACCGAGATTTGCGGAGCAAGGCAATCGTGGGTGATTGCGTGTTACTTAGGACGACGGGCGCCAGGCAACTGGAGATCGTGGGTGTGAACAAGTCCGTAGCCCACGATCTCCCGCAGCGTGAATTGCGGAGCAAGGTAGTCGTGGATGACTACGTGTTATTTGGGGGGGGGCGTGCGCCAAGACCCTGGACGGATCATGGATGCCCCTAACTGTGCAGAGGGCGCCCGATTGGCTCGAGGGCGCCTTGCAAGGTGTGGAGGGGAGAAGAGGCCCGGTTCGAGGGCCGTTTAGGCGTACGCCCAAATAGTGATGTATCACAAGTCCCTCCTTAAAGAAGCGGATGTGTGCGTCTGTTGCTTCATCAGGCGGGCGCTCAGAGAGGGGAGCGATCGATGGGACCCACGCCGGGGGCGTGCACGTAGGTTAGATGGGCGCTCGGAGATGAAGCCTTGGAGGCAAAGCCTTGGCGGCCAGGCCATGGCTGCAGGGCCTTGGTGGCAACCCTTGGAGGCGGCCTCCGGTGGCAACCTGGGAGGGAAGGCCTCGGAGGCGTACGCCCAAAATGTGCAGTAGTACTAGGAATGATAAACTAGAAAATGGTAGCACTTACCTAGTTCACCGGTTGTGGGCTGCAAGAGCCAAGAGTCGAACAAGAACCTGCAAGAGCTTCACAGGGGGGCCCTGCGAAGAGTACTCCGACGCTCAAGTTAGTAAGAGAGTGATAGGAGAATAAGAGAATTCTGGAGTGTAAAGAGTAGCTAACCTTGAACTGCTGAGATGGGCTCTATTTATAGAGCAGGGGGGAGAGAGGTGGTCAGCGCGCGGGGCGGACCACGTGACTAGACACGATCTCCACCAGCGGAGATGGTGGAGACCGAGATTTGCGGAGCAAGGCAATCGTGGGTGATTGCGTGTTACTTAGGACGGCGGGCGCCAGGCAACTGGAGATCGTGGGTGTGAACAAGTCCGTAGCCCACGATCTCCCGCAGCGTGAATTGCGGAGCAAGGTAGTCGTGGATGACTACGTGTTATTTGGGGGGGGGGCGTGCGCCAAGACCCTGGACGGATCATGGCTGCCCCTAACTGTGCAGAGGGCGCCCGATTAGCTCGAGGGCGCCTTGCAAGGTGTGGAGGGGAGAAGAGGCCCGGTTCGAGGGCCGTTTAGGCGTACGCCCAAATAGTGATGTATCATCTATTATTAAAGTTATTAGCTTTTCCTATCATAATCAAGAATTACAAGATAATAATCGATCATTAAACCTATTGATGTATGGTTTAAATTTAATTAGTCCAATCAGAATCAAGCTGGAAATAATTAAATATATAATTTTAATTTTATATAGCAAAAAATTCAGCCTAAAAATAAAGTATAATAATTATATAAAAAAAAACTAAAATACTACAAATAAAATATAATAATTAATAGACTAATTAATATTGATAATTGATAGGCTAGGTTTTATATTTCTCTAGGATTAGAACTACTTAGAGCATGTTTGGATTAAAGTTAGGAGTTAAAGGATGATAAAGGAAGGAGCGAGTTTGTAAAGGAGAATTAAAAGATTTAGTTATGTAATTTGACCGATTATTTACTTTGATTGTATATGATTATGGTTTTAAAGTTCAATCAATGAGTTTTATGTTTTCTCTTTCTTTGTGTAACCACTAATTTTGGGAGGCTCCAGGTGTTATTGGAGAGATGGCTGGAGCTAGTCTCAGGTTTCATTCAAGTGATGACATTTATAGGGGTTTACATGCTGATGATGAATTGGTTGGGGAAAGTATAGTTGTTTTAGTAAATATTGATTTTATAGTTGACATTTTTTTCAATTATTATATGAATGATGACATGCTTTTATTAATTATGTTGAATGCATAGTTTACTTATTTATAGTTTCACCTAATCCTATACCCAATGGGGAGGAGGCTCTAGGTGTTAATGGAAAGATGGTTGGAGTTGGTCCCAGTTCTCATCCGGGTGATGACTTTGACAACCGTTTTCATGCTAATGATGAAGTAGTTGGGGAAGGTACATTTGTTGTAGTAAATATCCATTTTGTAGTTGACATTTTTTCAATTACTAGTGGTGTTCCCGTGTGTTGCACGCATTATATTAATTAATTTATTTATATTATGTATTAATTTAGAAAAGAGTTAAATTTTCATATTAATCCCTCAAAGTTAGACAAATTTCTTAGATGATTTGATCTATCTAATAGAAACATTAAGGAACTTATTTGATTTTTTTTCCCTAACAACAATTTTATCTTTTTAAATTCCAAAAAATTTTAAAACATGTATGATATGGTTGTTTTATTCAAAACATTATTTTACATTAGAAGATTAAAAAAGAGACGTTTGAGAGAGAAATCTTTCCAATTCATTTATTAAGAGATGTTTGAGAGACAAATCTTTTGCATATATCTTTTAAAAAATATATATGCAAACACAATCCGAAATCCCATCATCCATATATATATATATATTTCAATAAAATATATATATGTAGACCCTAGAATATTTTCAAAATTTCATACGGTTGCTTTAAAATTGGAGTGATCATTTGAAAATTCTAATGATATAGGCATAGAAAAGAATATTGTAAACGTATCCAAAATTTCTTTCATCATCTTTGAATTGAAGCATTGACCAAGTTATATCTAGTTGTGTTTTTTTTTATCTAATATTATTTTTATAATGTTGCACTTTAAATTCATATAAACTGTTTAATTCTTGCACAAGGTAATTTTGATTTTCTGAATTATGCCTACATCACATAAACTTCAATACACTGATTGATTGAGTTGGCCAAAAAAAAATACACTGATTGATTGTTGTTTGACATACACTCAGAAGATTAATTTCATGTAGACCGGAAAAGTAATGGAATTATGATCATTTGTTGTGGTTAACCATAAGCAAAATAATTTAATTTTAGATAATGCTAATTTTGATTGTCATATGGGTAAGAAAAAAAATGGATGGGCAATGTAGGAAAAACACATTTCTACGAATACTAATTGTAAACTATATATATAACATTTGCCATATAATGATTTTTGAAAATTTAGGTTACAAAGTAGGGAGAATGGTCTAAAGTAAGACCTAGATACAATTCAATATAATACTAAACTTAGTATGTTTAAACTAATATAATGTTCAAATTAAATTACTTATTACCTTGTTTCTTTTGAATCTCTTTCTTCAATGTTTGAATAGTGACATCTAATTCTTGTAGTGTGGACTTGAATACAAAACTTGGTAAACCTATAAAATCTTTTTATAAATGCATAGCTTTGAAAACAATACATGTATCATGTATGCATAAAAAGAAATAAAAATTACTTTGGATAATCACCAATAATAGTTGAAGAAAAGACTTGAACATGCGCTCCCTCAATGCTTCTTTGAACACATATGAAACTGATGAAAACAACAATCAAAACAGAACATTAGCACGCAATAGCATTAGGAGATAAATTATAAATATGATATATATGTAAAATGCACTATAATCTCATCAATCTTAAATCTATTAACAAAAACGTAATAATTTTCAACACTTCTAAAATATTAAGTGAAAATTGATAAAATATGAGAAACTAACAATTTATGGAAGCAAAACCGACAAACAAAAAGGTCAAACTCAGATCATATCAAGGCAACCACTAAAATCCATTCAAAATATTGAAAACATAACAGAGTATAACCTAAGAGGAAAACATATTTGTGTAAACTTTCATAATGTTTTCCACTTCCTTCTCCTGAGAGTATTCAGATTTCTGAATATTTCATTTTAAAATCAGATAAAAAGACTTACAATCCATAAACATGCCCATCATGGGTGTAATGTTATAGATTGAGCACCAGAAAAGTTTTGCACCACACCAACACCTGAAGCTGAACCCAAATATACATACTGCTAGTACCTGCAACAACGTCTCAATTACACCCATTTGCACCTGACCCTTCATCATAATATGACAGCCAAGCACTTCATGCAGAATTGAAACCAGTTGAAAAATATACTTTTTTTTTTAGACAAAAAATATATATTGTTAATAATTATAGTAAGATATAATGATTTCAATTAAAATAAGGGGCAAAAATATTTTTAAGAAACAATCAGGAATTCATGTAAACATTTTAAATTTTACATTTTGAGAAAAACCCAATATACCCTCTAATTCAACAGTCGCAACTATTAAAGTTTAATAGACATATAAGGTGAGAACAGAGAACTTATAGTAACCTTCTTTAATATCGTGCAGTACCAACTTTTGGAAGAAATAAGTTGTCATGAATGACCATGATGGCAGTACACGTAAAAAAATTGATGAGTCACTAGCTGAGGGAGAAGGTGACTTTGCTGTGGGACAGGTGGCAGTCAATGAGCAAAATGCAGGACCACAAGCTGTGAGGCGCAGTGGTAGGATGAAAAAGCCAACCTGGAAAGTGAGGAGCAATGATTGATAACGACATGATTGGAAAATGATGGAACCTGTATTGTATTGTGTGAACATTCCCTCTGTCTGATTCTCTCTCCCCTGCTCCTACTTCTCTCTTGTGGTTCTATATTCTGTATTTCTCTTAAGACTATTATTTTCCTTGCACTGGCTTGTATTTCGAATTCTGGGTTTAATTTGATTTTTCCAGTTGTTGTTTATTCATTGTTATTTGCCTATAACAATCTGGTGCTTTCATTGAGAGACTAAAACTCTCCATGGCTGACGACGACCGAGTCAAGGAGCTTGCTGCCCACATGGAAAAACTTGTCGATCTTTTGGAACGACGAGACACAGAACAGGGCAAAAGGATGGAACGCCTAGAAACAGCTTTAGACACCATAGCTCGATCTATGACAGCACCTTCACCGGTTCTGGAGAAGATGAAAATGCCAGTGGCGCCGGCATCCCCTGTTGCAGCGGCCTCTTCTGTGCAATATGGTGATACTTCATCTGCAATGCATCACCCACAACCACAGACGACTCAATATCAACCATTTCAGACAAAGAACGTGAAGATTGATTTTCCACGATTCGATGGAACTGAACCTCACGACTGGATATTTAAAGCAGAGCAATTCTTCGAGTACTACTTGACCCCTGACGACCAACGTATGACTATTGCATCGGTGCATATGGATGGCATCGTTGTGCCTTGGTTCCAAATGATGAAGCGAAAAAATGAGATTCCCAACTGGGCAGCTTTGACAGCAGCTATGGAAGATGAGTTTGGACCATCACAGTACGAAGCTCCGCGAGCCAAGCTATTTAAACTCAGTCAAGTGACCTCTGTGAAAGATTATCACAGGCAGTTTCTAGTGCTAGCGAACCGAGCTGAAGGTCTATCGGATGATGCTGTTATGGACTGCTTTATTAGTGGTCTGAAACCAGACCTTCGACGGGATGTTTTGGCACAAGGACCAACCACGCTCAGGAATGTTGTGGCCTTAGCAAAGTTATATGACGAAAAAGGGGGTTGGGGAGTAGGTAGCAACAGACCTCGGCAACATACCAACAGCTACACCTCCCATGCTCCATTGTTGTTGGGACCTGCAACTTCATCCAGTCAAAAAACTGTGCCGAAAACGGGGTTACCACCGCTATTACCTACACCAAAGACCACACCGATTGCGCCAGTAAAACGGATGACAGCAGCGGAGATGCAACTGAGACGAGAGAAAGGGTTATGTTACACATGTGATGAGAAATTCTCTCTCAGTCACAAGTGCCCGAATAAACACTATTATGTGCTACAGATGGACGAGGTGGAGCCAGAGATCACCGAACCAGATTCGTCGGAGTTGAGGGAGGAGACGCTGGAACAACAGTCGGAGCACCATTTGTCTTTTAATGCCCTGAGTGGTGATACAGCCGCCGGCACGATTCGATTCACCGGATCAATAGGTGGACAACAAGTTCAGATTCTCCTTGATGGTGGAAGTTCGGATAAATTTATTCAACCCCGTTTGGTAAAGTCCTTGAAGATTCCAGCGGAGACTGCTCCTCCGTTCAGGGTGCTTGTCAGAAACGGCAGTTATCTCCAGGGGAACGCTAGGGTTCGTGACTTGGATCTGAACATTCAAGGGAACCGAGTTCGCATATCGGCCCATGTCCTTCCAGTCACAGGGTCCGATATTGTCTTGGGTGCTACCTGGCTGGCCACACTTGGGCCGCACATAGCAGACTATAAGGCCGGATCCATTAAGTTTTACTCCCAGGATCATTTTGTCACGTTGGTGGGAGATAAAGGGCCCAAGGCCCAAGAGGCGGAGTATAACCACTTGAAGCGAATTTGTAACACGCACTCAATTGCTGAGTTGTATACTATGCAATGGGCCACTGACGAGGGGACCAATACTTCTGCAGACTTAGTTCCCAACTCGGTTCCTGAAGATATGGCTAAATTACTTAGGGCCCATTCATCTGTGTTTGAAATGCCACGTGGGCTCCCCCCCCCCCCCCCCCCNCCCCCCCCCCCCCCCCAAGGGGCTTATGACCATCGCATCATCATCCCTTCCGATGTTCCACCCGTAAAAGTGAAACCATACCGCTATCCCTTCGCGAAGAAGGATGCGATAGAACAAATAGTTCAAGAAATGTTATCGGAGGGAATCATTCAACCCAGTTCGAACCCTTTTTCAGCACCGGTCATACTTGTCAAAAAGAAAGACGGAACGTGGCGATTTTGCACAGATTACAGAGCTCTCAACGCTGTGACGGTGAAGGACAGTTTTCCCATTCCGACCGTTGATGAGTTATTGGATGAACTACACGGCGCCATTTTCTTCTCCAAGTTGGATCTGAGGTCAGGATATCATCAGATTTTAGTGCATCCTGAAGACCGGCACAAAACGACTTTTAGAACGCATCAAGGCCATTACGAATGGCTAGTCATGCCATTTGGACTCACGAATGCTCCGGCCACCTTTCAGGCACTCATGAATGATGTCTTCCGACCATTTTTGCGCTAATTTGTACTCGTCTTCTTCGACAACATTTTGGTTTACAGCGGAGATTGGGCATCTCATTTACAGCATTTGGAGTGTGTTCTGGGCAAATTAGTGGAACATCGTTTATATGCCAAGATCACGAAATGCTCCTTTGGTCAGCGAAAGATCGAATATCTGGGACATGTAGTTTCAGAGATGGGGGTAGAAATGGGCCCAACGAAGGTGTCGGCAATCATGAGTTGGGAAGTGCCAAAGACAGTGAAACTCTTGAGAGGATTTCTTGGTCTGACTGGGTATTACAGACGCTTTATAAAAGATTACTCCCTCATTGCCGGGTCATTGACGGATCTGTTAAAAAAAGAAGCTTTCATTTGGAATGACGAGGCACAAGCAGCTTTTGTTCGGCTCAAGGAATGTGTAACCACAGCACCAGTTCTTTCCCTTCCAGACTTTTCAAAAATGTTCTATGTCGATATGGATGCTTCCGGAGTGGGCATTGGGGCAGTACTCAGCCAAGACAAACATCCAATAACCTTCTTCTCCAAGAAAATACCCAACAAGATGCAGAAACGATCGGCGTACGCTCGCGAGATGATGGCCATCACCGAAGCAGTTGCAAAATTCAGGCACTATTTGTTTGGACATTACTTCATCATTAGAACAGATCAACAAAGCCTTCCTCACTTAACTGATCAGACCATCCAAACGCCTGAACAAGAAGAATGGCTGCCGAAATTAATGGGGTTCCGTTTCTCAATTGAATACAAACCGGGAAAATCTAATGTTGTTGCGGACGCTCTGTCTCGTTCCTTTTTCATGGCAAAATCCTCTCCATCTTTTGCGATTTTAGACGAAATCCAACGAGTGGTAGCTGATGACCACGAATTGACAACAATCAAGAAGGAGTGCATGGAAGATCCAACCAAGCATCCCTTGTACTCTGTTCGCAATGGAATCCTTTGCCGACGTAACAGAGTGGTGGTGCCATCGGCGGCCAAGGACATTCAACAAAAATTTCTCCTGGAATTCCATTCATCTCCAATCGGGGGACATGCGGGTAATATTCGAACTTTGAGCAGAATTGCAGCTAACTTCTTTTGGCCTTCAATGAAGGAAGATGTCTGTCGCTTTGTACAAGAATGCCCTGTTTGTCAACAGGCAAAACACGTGCAGCTGCACCCGGCGGGGTTGTTGCAACCTCTTCCCATCCCTCAACAAATATGGGAGGATGTTTCCATGGATTTCGTCACTGGTTTGCCTACGTCGAAGGGTTGTCAAGTGATCTTAGTGGTGGTGGATCGGTTATCGAAGTACGCGCATTTTGCCACTCTGAAAACAGGATTCACAAGTCAGCAAGTGGCCGAGAAGTTCTTTGAGATTGTTGTCAAGTTGCATGGCCTTCCAACAACCATTGTCTCCGATCGTGACCGGGTGTTCACCAGTGCTTTTTGGCGGCATCTATGGAGGTTACAAGGCTCTACACTGCACGAGTTCCGCCTATCACCCTCAAACTGACGGACAGTCCGAAGTAGTTAATAAAAGTCTGGAAATGTATCTTCGGTGTTATGTTTATGACAATCCTCGAGTTTGGGCACACTACTTGGGTTGGGCAGAGTTATGGTATAATACCGCCACTCACACTTCAACCGGAATCACACCTTTTTGTGCAGTTTATGGAAGGGATCCCCCAACCATCCTGCGTTATGTTCCTAGTGCTGGAGACCCACTGGATATTCGTGAGCAACTCTGCACTCGAGACCAACTACTCAACCGTCTGAAGGAGCATCTGCAGCGGTCTCAAGAACGCATGAAGCGGTTTGCGGATCGACAACGACGAGAGCTCGAGTTCGACATTGGTGACATGGTCTTGGTGCGTTTACAGCCATACCGACAACACTCGGTACAACTCCGACGAAATCACAAACTCAGCTTACGATATTTTGGTCCGTTTGCAGTGATAGAGAAAGTGGGACAAGTAGCATATCGATTGAAGCTTCCTGACACACCTCGAATCCATGATGTATTCCATGTCTCACAGTTAAAGCCTTACAAAGGAGATTCCACTGATCAGTATGTTCCCTTACCTCTTCTCACTAATGACGTTGGTCCTATTATATCGCCGGTGGCAGTGCGAGGAATATGTCGCGTCCTGGTCGGGAACTCTGAAGAAACCCAGGTGCTCATACAGTGGGATACTGGAGTATCATCTACATGGGAAGCTGTTGCAGACATCAAGGCTCAATATCCGACCTTTGACCTTGAGGTCAAGGTCCTTGCTAATGGGGAAGGTATTGTCATGAATGACCATGATGGCAGTACACGTAAAAAAATTGATGAGTCACTAGCTGAGGGAGAAGGTGACTTGGCTGTGGGACAGGTGGCAGTCGATGAGCAAAATGCAGGACCACAAGCTGTGAGGCGCAGTGGTAGGATGAAAAAGTCAACCTGGAAAGTGAGGAGCAATGATTGATAACGGCATGATTGGAAAATGATGGAACCTGTATTGTATTGTGTGAACATTCCCTCTGTCTGATTCTCTCTCCCCTGCTCCTACTTCTCTCTTCTGTGGTTCTATATTCTGTATTTCTCTTAAGACTATTATTTTCCTTGCACTGGCTTGTATTTTGAATTCTAGGTTTGATTTGATTTTTCCAGTTGCTGTTTATTCATTGTTATTTGCCTATAACATAAGTCTACAAAGCGGAATAAAAAAACAAAAAAACATATAGTAAATTTCTTAAATATAATCCAGTGCCAACTTTTGGGAGGAAAAAGTCTAGATAGAGGGATCAAATCATACTTGAAACCATGGAAAATGTGGCAGAAAACACTTCAGAAGATGTTGTTCTCAAAACCACACCAAAACCATGTAAACAAGCTTTGAAATACCATAAAGAACATCATTCCATGACAGAAAAAGTAAGACATGAAAAACACTTGAATAAACTTTTATACCAATTTTAAAGCGTACCTAAAACATCACCAAATTAAAGAAGAGATCAAACTTCAAAACAACATGGAAACAATGGAAAACAAGCATGAAGACACTAGATATATGAATGATTTTTCCTCCATTCAGTGACGTTTACATGGCCTATACAGACGTCCACTCTTTGACCTCTCTACTCCCTCCAAATAATTCGACAGGGTAATTATATATATTTATTTTTTCTCTTGTTGATTGTTGTTATTATCGTGAATTACATATTACCATATTGTTAGTTTAGTGACTCAATTCTACTAGTCTATACTTCATTTCTAAGGATAATCTTTTGTAGCCTATTGTATCTTCTAAGCTTGAGATTCAAATGTGTTTGAGCAAACATTATCCAAATTATGCATGTGCTCCTGAATTCCATCTTCCTCTAGAATCAGCTCAGACTAATCAACAAATGGCAGAGCCGAACTACAATCGAGATAGATTGACAAATTATGATATTTATTGGCTCAATGTTGATCCCAATGATGAAACGAATACTAAGGTGAGAAACTTTAAAGTACTTCAACTATAGTGAATTATGGATACTATCTTGTCATGTAAAGAGTTCCTTTAAAACTATTTTTTCAATTTTATGTGTAATGATTGTAGATGGTCATTGATTTTCACCTTTTGTTAATATTATTATAAATTATTCTCTAGCATTTATAGCTCTAGTAAACTATAATTTCTCAAATTTTATAGCATATGCACTCCATAAAATAGCAAATTACATTATTGTTCTTTATATTCCCTTTATGGTTTATCAGTATTGGAGACTTCAAAATTTTTCCTTAAATTTTTACTTGATTTTTTTAATAAATGTGTTGGACAAGTTAATATCTCTAAAAGCACCCATTTGTGTTCAGGATGCTTTGATAAGTCTATTATTTTGCATATTTTTAAGGGATAATTACTAATTTATTTGTATTCAAATTATGATTTTATCCCAATATAACTTAATTATTTGATTTTCCCCGTTATCCTAAGTTTAAATTCAAAATATGATATCTTGTGTTTAAATTTGATATTTTGTGAATATCATATCTTTTAAATTTAGGATATGAGCTTATATTCTGAAATTCACCTTACATATCAGATTTCAATCTCAAAGATGGCTCAAATCAAAGATTTCAATCTCAAAGATATCTCAAATCAAGAAGATTCAATTTCAAGATCTTCAAAATCAAGAGATATTTTCGTGGAGCACAAATTTTGTCCAAAACTTAAGAGATATTTTCGTGGAGCACAAGTCTTGCCCAAGACTTAAGCACAGATTCACAGTTTTGAATTTTAAAGTCAGATTTTGTAATCTATTCAATTGTGGGGACTCTATAGCTCGAATTAAGAAGGTTGAGTAGGGTATTAAGGTTATAGAAACATCATAAATACCCCTCTCTAGTTAGTGAATAAGGGGGATTTAATCTCGGATCATCTATCTCTCTTCTTCTCTCAAGGCCCTGCGTGGTTAATTCTTTTCTCTTGGCTTAGGGTTAATTCTGATTGGATGTTTCAACACTTGTGAGATCATGTTTTTAGTTTTCTTCATCATTTTATAATATTTTCTCTTCTTCTATTTCACTTTTAATTGTTTTCAAGTTGAGTATTCGACTAATTTGTAGTTGTCTAATTGATTTGTTAACATAATGCTAGGTGCTCGTATTGATTCGTAATTAATAAGTTCATCACTAAGTAGTAACTAAGATGATTGTACCATGTTAGGGAGAAGAAAATCTAAACAAGTAATTTCATAAATTAATTGTTTAGGGTTAATATCTTTCGGGTCTTAATTCTGTTAATTTAGATTGAATTGTTGATCGTGTCAGATTCGTCTAGTTAATAAGTGATTAAATTGGGTACGTTATCATTTAATCAACTATAAAGAAAGAGTGATTTCACCATGTGATTTCGTTAATCTATTTAATTTGATGAAAAATTATCTTTGGTATCAATGATCAAGTGTGAGACTCCATGAAGATTAACCTTAGCCAAGCCCTCATCTATCGGTTACTTTTATTACTATTTTTTAATATTTACATGTTATTTTATATCTTAGTTTCCCAATTTATCTTTTGTTTCCTGTTTTCTTTAGATTTGGTTGATAAACCTTAGACAATGCTAGTCTCTGTGGATCGACCCTGTTCTCACCCTTACTATAATTTATTATTTTAGTGTGTAGATTCAGGTTAATTATTTTTTGTGGATTCGACATCCATCATGCTTCTACAATACATGACAATGAGATGGTTGAAATGCCTGAGAAGAACATACACATTGGTTCAAATACTGGCACCATTACATCCCAAGACAATGTTGTTCCTCCAGCTAATCTTGAAGGTCTTGATTAGGTTATCCCAAAAAAGAAAAGGCAAGTGCCATTGTTGATTCAATACACATGCCATTGTTATTATTTTTTTAATAATCATGTGCCATTATTTATTTCTAAGGCTTTCCTTCATTAGCCTAATGATGTTGTGTTGGGTTTTTAGGACTAAGGTGAAGCCAACTGGAGAAGGTGAAGCTTTCAAAGGTTGTAGGTGAAAGAAAACTATGTGTTTGAAGCTGTAAGTTTCAAATACTAACTAACACTTTCTTTTTTATACCATTAACATTAAATACATGTACATGTATCTTATCATATGAACTTTACCATATTGCATCTAATTGAAACCTCTTTTTTCATATTGTAGTTATTGTTGTTGCTTTACAGCTGGTTTTTACTGCAAAGAGTTGTGCTTGTGTCAAGGTAGCTGTTACAACAAACAAGATTATGTAGATAAAGTGATGGCAACTCGTATGAAAATTCAATCTTGCAATCCTTCTTCATTTCTTCATGTTATGAGTGTTGACCCCAACAATATTCCAGCTTCAACTAGACACAGTAAAATATGCAATTGCAAAAAATCTGGCTGCTACCAGAGATACTGTAAATGCTATAAGGTTTTTTATACATTCTTGTGTTGTGAATACAAGTAGATTTTGTTATAAATGTCAACTATATTTACAAATTGTAGTTTCCTTTTGAAGGCTGGTGTTGGGTGCTCTGAAAATTGTGGATGCATAGGGTGTAATAACTCATATGATAGAAGGAATAATTGTATGTCTGTATATACTTAGCTTGTCATGATTGAAAATTTAGAGCCATCATTGGGTTCTTTCTTGAAACTCTGTATCTTTTATTTAGGTCAAACTTTAATAGGAGAAGCTAAAGTGGATGACTTAAGACTCAATGAGACGCATGTGATGTGGAAAGCTCTAATCGTAGTGGAATCTCAGCATAATGAACATTGGCTAGATTCTTCTTTTCACGCAACACATCCACTGACTTACAGGTGTGATGTTATTATATCTTATTTTCAAGGACTAAATATACTAATTTCACGATTTTTAAGGATTAAATAATATAAAATAGATTTTCAAGTATAGATTTACTCATACATTAATTTATCTTTTATTTATGTTGATTCAATTATTTTGTGACAGGTCATTGCCTCCTCCTACCTTGTCCTTTCCATTAAAGACGTCATTATTATCATACGGTGCTAACATGAACCCCTCAGCGTCGTATGGTGCTAACATGAACCCCTCAACGTCTTATACCATGTCTTCTTTCGGATTGTGTGCTAGCCATCAAGTCGAGAATGGTAGTATTGTTCAATCTTACCCGAATCTCTAGTAGATAATGAATCATTGATGACTCTCGAATGTATATATTGTCTCTCGAGATGATTCAGAGACCTTACATATTACAATTCTAGACCATTCATATTCTTTTTCTCTCTTTCTTTCACCCTTACATTTATCCATATATTCTTATTGATTCACAACTCATAATTAGGTTCGTCGTTATTTTTTTTATGTAATATTTCAGTTGGTATAATGATATCGCCAATATATCATATCGTTACTTATATTTTGACTAGTTTTTTAGATCCAGATAATGCGAAGCTATGAGTTGGTTATTAGTTCTATAGTTATTAGTTAGTTAATTAATATTACGAGTTGGTTTATTGTTTTTTGTTGAATCCTAACCACTGTTTTACCCATGTTTGTGCAAATTGTATACAGATGTTAGTACAATTCATTCCTCTTCCTCCTTTCCCTTCACCACCCAATGACCCATTTTGAATTATTACCGGATTTGAATTAAGTAATAATACATTTTGTAGGAGTTTTTAATTGTATATAGCAACAATTGTTTTTATGATTTAGTATTCAAATGAAGTAGAAACAGTCATTTATATCATTATCTAAGAGTGTTGTACTCTTGTTATTCATTGAATCCATATCTGTGCAATTTAGTATTAGAGGAGAGAGGGTTGCCACTGTATGTGCAACCTTTCAATTTACTAAATCTATGTTTTAACCACAAGTTTCAACAACTTCTGAATGACTTGTTTACGATTTCAAATATTTGAATAAATTTTTTTTTTCGATTCTAAAATATGTGATTCTCTTGAATTCTTACATCTACTAGTTAGATCAAGTTTGTGAAGTTTTACTTTATGCTGTGTTGTTGCTATGTTCTGTACTTTACTTAAAAAGCATTTTTGCACCTAGTAAAAAATGTCTCTTGATGGATTTCTTGACCTAAGATGATTTTTGGCTAATTAAGGGAGTCTGCATGCTAAAAATTATAGGCTTCTAGATAGTCTGCCTAATTATCTTTATAGTGTTGTCCGTCCATGATCTTAGTAAGAGATTGATCATTCTTGTTGTAGTAGAATTTTACAAGATCAACAACATAAAAGTTGTATCTGATAATCTTCAATGATTGTTTGACTATAAGGGATCTTAGGCTAACAGATGTATTTGGACATTTCGGTGTTGCTGACAAGGCTTACTATAAATTTTGGCATGAGCATTTTTGTGGACTTTTGGATGATATATTGGTCCAGTGGGAGTTTGAGTAAACATATTAATTTTGGATTTTGTCCAATTTTGGCCTTTTAAGGCAACTAAGGTAACTTTGTTACATTTGTTGGATTTAGTCCAACTTTGGGATCCAATTTCGTTCAGTTTGTTAAAAACATTGTTTTCCCTATCGGATTCAATGTCTTGTGTTGACTCACAATTGAATTTTGTTGTTTGGATCTAGTTTTGTGCAAATCTCGAATTTGATATCTTCTGTATCAGACTCATTTGGTTCGCATTTTGTGTGAACATTTGCCGGTAGATTTGTGGACTAAAGGCATTGATGCAAATTTTGATGGGGCCTTAGTCTAGTGGGAGTCTGAGCTAAGTCCTTGTAGACTTTTGTTTTGTTTAATGATATTTTGATGTCATTTCATTTGCTATCTTATTCAGATGTTGAAACCATTTGTGTTGAGGTTTATATCACTAGTTTCCCTATCGGATTTAGTGATCTGTTTTTGTACATCGCTTGTTTCCCTATCGGATTCAGTGATATGTGAGTACATGGTTTCGTTTGTTGTGCACATTGGTGTTCTTTTGTGATAATTAATTACTTGCTTCAGTATTTTGTTGATTGATCTAATAATAGATTAATGTTATCCAAGTGGGAGATTGTTGGAAATTTTATGTGGATTAGCATTAGTTCATTATAACATTGAAATTTGTTTTCACTGATTAAGTAATTAATCTTTATCGTAACGCTGAATAAGAATGAATTTCGTGTCTTCAACTGTGGTAATCAGTGATGGGTTTGATTATCTACAGTCCTCATCCTATCGGTAAAAGACGCGCAAGGCACAGCCCGGAAGTATTAGTAATTATCCCATTAAATTACTATTTGTAGAGTTATTTTGGAGACAGAGTATTTTATTTATATATATGTTGATAAATAATTAATAAGCCCAATATATATATTTAGTATATTATTATATAATATTGAGTGTTTTTGATAGAGGCTTATTAATTATTTATGAACATGTTTTGGCCTATATATAGAGGCTTTCCTCTTTATGAGGGTAAGGAGATTTACTCTAAGCACTCATTACTCAAAGTCTCTCATTTCTCCCTGTGTGGAGAATCTCTGAACTCTTCTTTGCAAGCTTCCGAAAAATGTGAGTTGTGAGATTTTTACCATGTCAATTTTCTTTCATCGATTTCAGGTCAGTGATTTTATCTCCCACACTTTCATAGATTTAATTTTTATATCAGTGTTCTCATCCTGATCCTGTGACGGCGCCAATTAAATTTAACCTAATATCCTTCTTTATGAAGAAGACGACAATTCGTGACCTGCCAGACTTGAAATATCTGAAATTTCGTAATGCCTTTGATGATAGAGTCTGTTGGAGTTTATATACTAAAAATGGTTTTTAAATAGGGTTTTGTATCACTAATGTAAGATTTGAGGTATGGTTAAGTGGAAGTAATTGTAAAATTTGTGTACTTCAACTTGGATTGCAAGTGGTACTTAAGGGTATGTTTGGATGGGGTGTCAACGGGGGAATGGAGAGGAGAGGAAGGGACAAAAGGTAAAAAAATTATGTTTGGAAGTTTTTTTAGAGGAGAGTGGAGTGGATAAGGAGGGACACTTGGCACCCCAAAATTCAATTTTTGCTGTCACCCCAAATTGGGATGCCAAGGAAGGAGGGGACAGTTTTATTATTTTTTAATGACAATTATATCCTTATACTAACAAAAAATATCATGTGTGCATTCCATTCCATTACTAATAACTTCCAAACAAGATTAACAAGTGTCCATTCCTTTCCTCATTAAAAACTCTCAAACAACAAATCTACTCAGTCCATTAATATCCTCTCCTCTCCACTCTATTAGTGTCCATTAATGTCCTCTCCTCTCCATCTTCACTAAAACTCCCAAACATAGCCTAAAACAAGGGTAAATCCCTCTTTTGTTTTGTTTCTAACGGCCTAGCGGGTGAAGAGGTGGGTAATGGTATTCACCAAAAGGTTAATTCTTTTGAAGTGGTTTTGAGAAAATTATTAAAGTATTTATCTTAGTGGAAAAGAAGAAGGCAGACTAGTATTTATATTGAACATTTAGTAAAATTTGAGAATGCCATTTCCGATTCCAAGGTGAGAAGCTTGGTGCCGCCGTCGTTGAACTGTGGCCACCATCAAAGGTTTCCAAAAGAAGATGGAAGTGGAAGTCGAACGAAGCTAATGTGAAGTGGAACGCTGGGTTCTTGCAATTTTCAGATATGTGGCGACATCTCTACCGTTCAATGAAATTAACGGTTCATATTGGACAAAATGTAGATATTGCACGTTGGCTAGGCTGCGGAGGATCGGGTCCTTGCTAGGTTTAGAATTTGACTTTGATGACTTTTAACCATCGACACATTTTCCTTATTTAAATTACAATATAATATAAATATTAAGAAAGGGGATGGGACTCTGCAAGTGGAACATGAGTTGGCAGCCATATGTATTAATATATTATTTATATAATATAGATAATATTTTATTATATATACAAATTGTTATAATATTTATATACATATATACGGGCCGAGCTTTAGGGCCGGGCTAAAAAATAAGCTCGAGCCCGACCCATTTTTTATACCGGCTTTTAAAATTTGGCTCATTTTTTGTCGGGCATATATTTCAATTTCTCGGGTCTGATCAATCGGGCCAAGCGGGCTTTCAAAATCATGATCAGGGTGTTTCCAACTTGGGTGTGGATGGTGGTGGATGGGTTTGAGGGTTTTGGTATTGATGGTTGGGAGTTTGGGTGTCGAAGGTTTGAGTTTTGTGAGGTTTGGGTGTTTTGTTTTAGGGGGATTTGGGTGTGTGGGTTTAGTGGCTAGGGTGTGTGGGTTGGGATGTGTGTGTTTTGGTTAGAGTTCAATGGCTCAGGGACCTATTTGTCTAATGGTCAAAACGTGCGTTTTGGCCAAGGACCTATTTGCCCAACATAACCTTTTTTTATTGCAAAATCTTATGTGGCTTTTCTTTTTTGACGTGACAGTTTTTTGTTTTTTAAGATAACGAGTAACGGCCACGTCAACAAATAACGGAACACATCAGCCTCCGTTATGTCCACATCAGCTTTTTTGTAACAGTCATTTGACGGAGGGACCTATTAGTATGCCGTTTTTAAAATTCAAGGATCGATTTATACAATTTCAAAAATTCAAAGATCTATCTGCTAGCGTGTCCAAATTTCAGGGATCGAGTTGCTAATTTTCTCAATAATAATTGTAATATAATAATAGGTAGAGTACATAATAATATAGATATTTTAAATTTTATATTATTTATTATTAAAAAATTAGTAGAATGAATTTATTTAGATAATTATAATTGTAACATGTATTTTTAAAAAATAGAAGAAAATTTCTAAGAAGCAAAAATAATTTGCAAATGACATCTTGACTTTGCAAAAATTTCAAAAGTACCATTTAACAAAATTCCATAAGAACAAATTCTAAAATAGAGCCCAATGGACTAATCATTGAATCAATTGAAGAACTAATTTTAAAATCAATGTTCCAATCGAAATTCAATGAGTCAAATCGATAAGATAATATATTTAATTTAATATAATTAAAATAAACTAACAAATATAAAAATATATATATAATAAACTTTTTAGATTTATGTTTGATGATGTGAGAAAGTAAGAATGAAAGGACAATTAACACAAAAAAGACAAGAAATTAGATGTTTAAACTAACAAATAGTATATAGCACATTGTTCTAAATCCAAACTTAATAAGAAAAAAAACATGTTTAAACTAAAATAACATCATTTTGATCTAAAAAAGTAAAAACAAAAAAACTGGACCAATTCAACCCCAAAATTAAATTCAGAATCAAAGCTTGTGACAAACTCGAGGACCCTTGGCAAGTTTCCAATTCTACCAGCTGGTCCGATCTGGCTTTTAAAACAATAATCGCAATTATTACATATCTATTTAAATAATTTTACATTACAACACTATCTACAAATGTCATTCAGCAAAAGCACTCCTACACAGGCCAGTTTGTTACTATTTCAAATTTAAACTTTTTATTATTGCAGTGGATAAACTAAAACTAGGCTGACTATCCTATTATCAAGTGATTCATTTGGCAAACCTGTTGTGCTACAAACTTCCATCGGACAAAATTTATCAAATTCAGAGATAAATACTCTAATATTTTTCTACAAAATAACAGTGCAAATTCTACAGAAGGAGGTAAAGAAATGAAACATGCTAACAAGTTAGTGATTCTAAACAAGTAATGCATTTAGTTGCTGTCTTGCAGTTCTCGGCCCATGGTCTCTACAGGAAAGAGCATTACACATATTCCTGAAACAAGACCAATTATCTCAAAGAGAAACAAAGCTGCAGTTTGGTGACAACCATGTACTAAACCCACTGCCACCAACGGACATACCATTCCTCCAATCCTGCCGACCGAGCTCGCAATTCCGACACCAGTTGTTCTCAGTGATGTTGGGTATATCTACAGTTCATATCAAGTTAGCAACCATTAGATTTTGAAGATAAAGATAAAAATAGACAAAAATAAATGAATAAATAGACAGTAAAACTGAGTATATATCATTTCCCTTTGATAAATAGTGCAAGCGCTTTATTTGCAAACAACAGTCAAGCATTGGAACTCTTCGAACAATTTCTTCATACTTGAAGAGTGCTCATGAACATTGTCTGAGAATAATGGGCATACTAATATTGGGCGTTTTCTTAAATCAGATTGCAGAGTGGGTAGGATCTAAGGCAAATAGAAGATTTACTGCAAGTTATTGCATATTTCTGGGGTGAAACTCAATTTCACGGAAAAGCAAGAAATAGAATATAGTCTCTCATTTCAATGTAGAGTATGAGTAGAGGACTACAACACAAATAACATGAAGTAGTGTGGATATATCAAGTTTTACAAGAAGTTGGTCTTTGCCTAGAAAATTATGGTGTGATGACAATGTTGATCTACATATTGCTTCTAATCCCATCAGTCATGAACAAACTAAATATATAAAGATTGATTATCATTTAGTTAGTGAAAAGAGAATTCAATATCCACAATATGTAAAAGCAAGAGAACATTAGGTGATATACTGACAAAATACCATTAGTATGGTATTAAATATAAATAATACATTCCATAAAAAAAATATATATATAAATAATGCATACACATATATGATGCCACTATTTAAAAACCAGAGCTATGGACCTAAGGCTAAGGCCCAAAACCTCTAGCCAGAGGCTGAGTGCATGGCTTAGTTGACAAAAAAAAGAAAAAAAAATCACTATTCGAAAGAAAAATCAACTATAAGCTACACTATTCTTCCGTTCTTTTCATTCATCTCCCATTAAAGTTATTACCTCAGGAGCATATATGTAGACAATTGTGAAGGTTACTGTAATGCATATGCGAGCTCCAAACAGAAGGCCTGTTGTTGCACCTTCAGGCAGATGAAACATTAATGGTAGCAGGAATATGCAATACATGAAGAACATAGCCGACATTGAGACCTTACGACCAATTTTATCTACTGCTACAGCTGACAGGACCAGCCCCGGTAGCTCTATTAACAAACCAAAATCATGTATCAATCATCCATCTTCCTGAATTGCATTAATGGAGTAAGATAACTCTAAAATAAGTAGATAAAACAATTAATACCTGCAAAGCTAGCAATAAAAACATCTCTGTAGCTAACATCATGAGACTTCTCTGATTGTAACGAGTGTGGCATGCATTTACTACGTCGGTTGTTCAACTCAGAGGTCAACAAAACAAGACCATAATATGAAAAAGCATTACCAAAGAACACTACCCATAAGAGAATGGTTGACCTTGCCATTTTTGGTGAAAGAAGCATTGACAGTGATGAAATTCCTCCCAAGTTAGAATCAATTTCTTTACTAGGTTCATCTTCAGTTTTTTTTGGTGGGAGTAAACGTGTGTCTTCTGAGGGATCACTAACTTTGTGCAGCTCAATTTGATGATCAGTAACAATGTTGCCAGGAGGTAGTTTGGTTCCATTCATTTTTGCTATTTTCTGCAATATATTAACTGCATCGGCTGTTCTACCTTTCAAGCATAGGTATCTTGGTGACTCTGGAGTTGCTCTATAGAACAGGAGGAGGAATAATGAAGGTAGGGCAGATAACACAAGTAGCCATCTCCATCCCAGTCTTGGCATAACCATCTGCAAGGAACATTGAATCAAATGAACCTATCATCTAATCATGGATAGAATATGGGTAGGATTATATAGTGCACGCCACTTGAGTGGGTAACAAATGATTCTCGAACCTTCAAATCCCTAGACCCAGACCCAATTATTCGGTGAATTACAAAATGACAATTTTTTCCCCTTATGTTAAGACTCTTGCAGATTTACATATAATTAATTCATATAAAATCACCAAACAAATTTGACAAGCTACAACCATATTAACAATCACTCAACATACACAAAATATAAATCCCAGAAAATTTATCCTTATAAAATTATCCAATATAATAATTTTTATACATAAATATTATTACTAAACAATCTTGTTAAGAGAATTGATGCAAATAATATAAGACTTATACATTTGTTTTGATGGGATGAACTATATATATTGTATATATAAACATTTAAATAGTTTACAAACAATGGGTCTGGGTACATTGGGGGTACCACTATCCCCTCACACGGATCAATCATTTAATACCCAGAGTCGGACTTAAAATTTATCGCGTACCCATAGGACATGGGTATTTTAATCTTCCCTTGGCCAATGTATGGTCAGTCATGTAATATAGATTACCACAGCAACGTCTAACTTCTATTATAGTGTTTGCAAGAGTTAATCCAAGTCACCATAGATTGAGATGTAACCATACCACCTCTATCTTATTGAAGATAAATTATCCTTAAAAACAAATTGACCCATACTTTCCCATGTACAAATTTAGCATTAATCCTTTCCTCAGCACTGCTTTCAGCAAGAAATGCTTCCATTCATGTGTGTGTGTATGTATATATATATAGAAATACTTTCTAACAACTTAATCTTTTGGGCCTAAGAGGTTCACTGACAAGTATTAAGTCTTCATGACCAAGCAATCAAGAATTCAAACATAGCGTTGATGTATCAAACCTAGAGAGATCTTGCAGGTGGGGGCATGTGAGATATACATCAGAACCATTGTTGGGCCTTTGATATAGGATAAAATGTCTGGCATGAGGTGGACCATACTTTTCGTTGAGAAAATAAGGAGAGGAAAAGATAAGGAGGAAAAGGACCTAATAGAATTGTTATTAAACGCAATTAACATGTGTAAAAAACTAACCCCTCAGATTCTATTTACAGGGATACTTGTAGTTGTACCCTTAAGGCCTCAACTTTAAGTGCAGTACAAGTAACTATAATCTATTAGAATAGTAAGTGTGTGACAGGTTGGATTAAATTAAAAGTGTTAGTGGTCAGTGAGACTGGACTTGTACTACACGTGCTAACCCTTCTACTTGACTGTATTGACACTTATAAATAGACAAATGAGGTGCTTGGCTAGGCATGAAGTTAGTAAACCCCCTTTTGTTTTATCCTTTCTTTCTTTATAACCTATACAGGCTGCAACACTTCCCTAAATCCCCAATACGTTTTAATCAGGCAACTCTTTGCTTAAGCTACTAGACTTCATAACTCTAAATATCTCTTAACAATCCTCAAACATTTCAGCTTGCTACCATTGATACCAAGTTGAATAGAAAAACAAATAAATCAAGAAACTGACTATTCATTCGTGAACTTTTCAGCAATTAGTATTTACCTCCACAGCATCCTTGGCAAATAAATAGCTCCAAAAATTCGTTGGTCTACTTACCCAATCAACATGCTCACATTGTCTAACACTCTGCTATAGCTTGAAAGCAAGACTACAAAATCCTGGCCTCTAATGGCAAAGGAGGTATGGTTTACATACACAACAGTCTCCTAGAAAACTTTTAAAGCACACTATTCTGGGCGGAAAACATATCCTAGATTAGATAACTAACATAGACATAGATACCTGATTTCCCCTCTTTCCAAAATTGTCTGCAACGAAAAAGGAATGGGGAATAAGGAAGGGGGTTGACAACTGATAGACGGAAAGAAATTTAATATCTTTTGCTATGATTAATAAAAATTTACAACGAAATCAACAGATTTACCCATGCAAGTGAAGCCTCCAAAATTGTTCCAAGAGTCCAAAATGCTGAAAACACTACCATCCAGGTCCCTCTGCTGGGCGCTGGAACAAACTCTAGAAACCAAGATGACAACACAGGGCCGCCTCCCAGACCAATACCAACCAGACAACGAAAGATAACCAAAAAAACATAGTTAGGAGCACAAGCACTCAGGAAACCAGCCATGGCCGTAACCACAGCTGTGATAAGGAATCCCTTCCTGAAAGAATTGAAGTAAATTTAAGACTTTGCAAGCATATAATGTTAAAAGAACACAATCTCATTTGGTGCTCTTTAACAAAGGATTTAAACAAACATTTTTCTTAATCACTGAACAAATAAAAGCAACCCCAAAAAGAGATAGAGAATTGGCACAAAATGGAGACAGTGATGGGTAAAATCAGAAAAAGACTACCAAGTTCTGTAACCAAAGGCATATATTTATAACGAGATAATAACTGAATAATCAGCAACTACTCTTCATAATGCAACAGACACATTAAAAACTTAATACAAACTATCATGATTCATGAGGAAATTTAATTAAAAAAAAGTTGTTGTAATAGAGAAGTACAAATGAAAATATAAAAATGCCAGTGTTTTAGTGCAAATGAAGAGATAGTTGGCTCAGAAAAAATCTTAACAATGTCATAAGAAAAGTGGTATACATTCTCGGCTTGGGTGTGCCCTCTTGAACTAGCAGGGTTTACTTCCACCGTGTAAAAGCCAACTGTATCAACTAAATAACCTACTGCATTAAACAAAATTCTTCAATAGTACGTAAGGAGGATATTTTCTGAAAAAACTTATAGCCATAAGGATGTGATGGTGGAGTGGAGTGCATTAAACAAAATCACTTCTCTTCAAGAATTTGAGCTATTCTTTTCCTCTTTTCCTTTTTCTTTTTTTAACCTTCCTTAAATCTGCATCTAGCAAGCATAGATTATATATCACTTAATTCTAAAACAGCAAAGTCAAAAAGGATCTGCAAGGGCATGTGAAGTGTTTAAAAAGTCATAAAATGAAAGGAATGACAAAAGTCACGTAGTATATAAGCGTAGGCACTGACATGATAAAAGAGAAACAACCAAAATTATTCTATATATTAAGCATCTTCCAAAATTACTTTTAAATCAAATATACTAAATTAAGATGTTTCTTTATACTATTAGAATAAGTCGTACATAATAGAAGCAATTAGGAAAGAACTTTGACTATCTCAAGAAAATGTTTTCTAGCTTCCATTCTACTTAGGTTTGGTCTTTCCCACCATTTTTAGATCATCCCGTACACAAGCTATATTTGGCTTGAGATTGAGCTTCGTTTGAGATGAATCCAAACTTGATGCCATTAATGAAAAGAAAAGTCAAAGTCATTGTTCTTATTGAATTGTTCGCTTCTCTTTAAGACTTTCAGTTTTTCTATTCCTCATTTTTTTACTTTCTTAAAACCAAAGTAGGAAACAATATATATATATATATATATATTGGCACATCCATAGATATGTTGCACAAGTGCTGACAGTGTGTCCTATTTGTGTCGGTGTCAGCCTCACAACACACCAAAGTATAGTGTGTCCATTATAACTACACAGACACACATATATACGTATACAAACCCACAGAAATAAATATAAGCATAAGAAGGCTAATGAGGAATGCAGATACACATTCTTAATTCTAATGATTCATCTCCAGCAGATTTTGAGTATCTAAATGATTTTTTTTTCCTGGTGGAATTGAAGTGCGGAACTTATATTCAGCATACTAAGGCACAATCCATGTAACATACT
Source organism: Chamaecrista fasciculata (assembly GCA_003254925.1). NCBI lineage: Eukaryota > Viridiplantae > Streptophyta > Magnoliopsida > Fabales > Fabaceae > Chamaecrista > Chamaecrista fasciculata. The sequence goes on from QANZ01002469.1 coordinate 116,398, forward strand.
TAGCATCTCTTCCAATATATTATAAAGCAATCCCAAAGATATTGGAAGAAAATTTGAGCATACCCCATGACTTGTTTAATTCTTTCAACATTTAGCCAAAACAATACCTTAACATATGAATTAAGGCATACTCATTCCCCCATTTCTCATCACATACTAGACATATTCTAAAGAGACAAATGCCATCTAACCATGACAAAGACCGCATAGAAAGGACAAAAAGTTTCATACCTCCTTCCATGCTTATCTGAAACAATACCCCATGAGTAAGCCCCAATAAGCATGCCAGCAAACACTGCACTGGTTATCAGGTTCTCTTCTTGAGGGGAAAGACTCCATGCAGATTGAACTGCAGGGCCTACAAAAGAGAGTAGCATCATTTCCATTGCTTCTGAAATCCAACCAAGGCCCGCATAAGCAAGAACTAGTAATTGGAAGTTTCCAAAACCCAAAGCCACCAGAGCATCGTCAACTGTGATGTTTGGACCTTCATCCCCCATCTATAAATAATATCAGAATGATTAAATTCGGTACAAAGATGGAACTAAACAGATACTGTTAGCTTACAATAAAAGCCAGAGGGGATGCATTATTAAATTATTTACTTCTAACTATAGTAATATCAAGATTTAACACAGAACAACAAATTCAAGTAATTCATTTTTCTTTTTCTCGAGAATAGAAGAATACATTGAGAGAGTAAAAGAGAACAGAGCCAGAGGATCAAAATGGGGTCAATAGAAGCTTCAGGTATTTCTTAGATTAATAAAGGAAATATCTAACAATTCCATCTGTATACAGACATAGGCAGAATTAAAATTTCAGAAGCATTAAAATCAATGGAATAATGGCTTAAATCCAAGATAAAAAAAGGTGAAAACAGTAAGATAGGCTAATGGCTTTCGAGAGGCTAGCTATCTCCTTAGATTTTCCTCAAGAAGATTCTCTGCCTCCTCCTCAGGTCCAGGCTCCAAGTTGTTACTCTCACAGCAGTCTTTCTCTCACTTTCAGCTCACCCATTCATGGGTCTACGTAGAGTTAGTTATCCTTTGATTCCATTTCTGATAAAAGAAATCAATACTATGATTTTCAACATAAAATAAATAATATTTTAAAAAATTTATATTTCTAATAAGTTATATTTCTGAAAAAGAAATCAATACTATCTTGGAGGCTATTTTGATAATTTTTTTTTAGCTTCAACAAGGTTTGAGTATGTTTTCAAAATAGGTGAATGGGATAAGTAATTAAATAATCTATTTGGAAGGAGTAATTTGCCCTATATGATAAACATAACAATTTGTTCCTGATGGTCAATATAGCTAGAAAAACCATTATTCAAAAAATTTAATACCCGGGCTGTAAATTCATTCATTCATAATCATCCATCATCAAGACTAGTCTCGAACCACCTCTTAATTTGCTTGTAATCAACATAGTCACACACCACTTTGAGAACTCATATGGAGGCACCCAGCAGTTAGAGGTGTCAAAGACTTGACAATAATCTTTATTTTGTTTAACTAAGGTTTCCCCCACCTATCCTTGTAACAATCTAGGCGAAGACTAATCTCATTCAGACGAGACTGAATAGTTAAAGTCTTTCCAACAATGTTGACTCCAGAACTCAAACCTAGGTGCAGCTTGCTTACCATTGCACCAAACACTTGTCGATGACAATGATTTTTCAAGATAACTAAAAGAAGCAAGGTTTCATAGACTCGATAGGTTAAAAGGTTAACTTTTCCTAATCCATCAATAAGAAAAAGAGGTAAACGAAGGGATTTCTAGCTTTATGAGAGCAACTGCCAAGTGCCTAAGCCAGATGCTATAAATACAACCTTTCCAAATCTGGATGCTACAAGAAACGGAAAGAGAACTCTAAGAATTCACGAAGAAATCAAATAAAATCAGTTGCTTATTTCCAACTATCACCAAAAGAGAGCCACAACAACAGAAATAATACTACAATAACAGAATTGCTATAAGTTTTAATCGCAGAAAGCAGTGAAACAGAAAAAAAAATAAGATAAAATCATTGCATCGTTTTCTTTCCAACATAGAAAGGAAATAGGAGTTAATGAAGATTTACCTAACAGAATAGATGAACGAGACTTTGGATCTTTCGTACTTGATCTTCTCGGAATAACCAACAAAGTCAAAATGCTTTGAGGGGGAAAGATTATGAAGCAATAACACATGCATATATATATATATATATATATATATATTATCCAACGATTTGAGAAGACCGAAGGAAGGTTCGTATTTTTTGGTTGTTTTGTCAACGATTCACTTGGATTGGAGAAAAGCAGCACAAGGCGTTTTTTGCACCTAGGAGAAAAAGAAGCCACCACACGGCTCAAAAGAGACAAACAAGGTCATTGGTCTGTTTGGGTAAGAAGATCTTATTATCTTATTATAATTTCATCGGATTATGAAAAATTATAGGCTAAAGTGTCCTTTTGGTCTCATAACTTTGGTAAAGGTTTCAATTTAGTCCCACATCTTTTTTTGTTGCAATTTTGGTCCCATATCTTTTGCTTAAGTTGCAGATTTGGTCTGATGTTACACTTTTAGTCCCATATCTTTGGGTCATGTTGCATAATTACTCTCATATATTTTGGTCAGATTGCAGAATTAGTCCCATATATTTGGATCAGGTCAGGGGCGGAGTCAGGATTTTTGGTTAGGGGGGGCCGAAATAATTTTTTTGATCAAAATCTTATTTTAGTCCTTAATGCTTATCTAAAGTTATTTTTTGGTTCCTGATGTTCGGATTTGAGACGAGAGAAATATAACCATATTCAATAGTTAAGGGCCAATTATGAAAATTTTAGAAAATATTAAGAATCAAAACAAAACAAAAAATTATTAAGGACCAAAATAGAATTTTGGGTAAACATTAGGGACCAAAATGTAATTTTGGCAAATTCTTTTTTCTATATATTATCAATATTATAAGATATAAAACATATAAAAAATGTAAAGAAATAATGAGATTTGAGAGATAATAATAATTAAATTGATCCTTAATCTCATGAATTACCTTTTTCTTAATTTGATCTTTCATAAATTTTCTTTCTAAATTTAATCCCTCACAAATTTTTTGTTATCAAAGTTAATCCTTCTATCCTATTTTTAAAGCAGTTAGTGATATGACAATGTTGATCATGTGTCAAGTTAAGTGCCACATACAATACTCTTTTTATTGCCATATAAGTATGTTTTCTCCGAATTCATGGATAAACATAGATGTTGTGAAATAAAATAGAAGAAAATATACTTATGTGGCAACAAAAATGATTATTGTACGTAAAACTTGACACATCATCATTTAACAATATTATATCACTAATTCTGTTAAAAATTTAATGGAGGGACTAATTTTGATGATGGAAATATTTGTGAGGGATCAAATTGAAAAAAAATTATAGAGGACCAAAATGAGAAAAAATTAATATATGAGAGACCAAACTAGTATTTTAACCTATAGACATTAGACACACCAACATAGAGTTGGAAAGGAGCATGAGGAAGCAACATATTTTTTCTTTTTTTTCGCCCCCATCAGGTTCGAACTTCACCCCTTGGAAGAGGGAAGAAAAAATTCAGGAGGGGCCACCACTAGGTCATGAATTGATATTTGCAAAAGAATCATTATAAATATACATATTATGAAATATTTGGGGGGGCCATGGCCCCCACTGGCCCCCCTTGGCTTCGCCTCTAGATCAGGTGAGACTGACGGTGAAACTTTTTGCAAAAATATGGGAACAATTATGCAACCTGACCAAATGATATAAGACCAAAAGTGATACGGGATCAAATTTGCAACTTTTTGCAAAGATATGGGACCAAAAGTGCAACAAAAAAAATTATGGAACCAAATTGAGACCAGAGTAAAAAGTTAAGGGACTAAAAGTGCACTTTGACCAAAATTATATCTTAAGGTTGTTTAGTTAAGATTTTGTAAAAGTAGATTTTTAGGTGAGAAATTATTTAAGTAGGTATGTAATTAATAATTGTAGTTGGTAGATAAAAGAATATAGAAATTGATAAATTATATAATGGCAGAAAGGGAAGAAAATGTTACTTTTTGACTTCTTGATTTTTGTGAATAATTTAGGTTATTTAGATTTGATTTTTAATTGATGAGATTTTTTGTATTGGGTACAACAATAATTAGATTTTTTTAGAAGTTCTAACTAGTATGAACCCCGCGCGATGCGCAGGACAAAATTACTTCA